>SJXQ01011300.1:67768-104567 GCA_006408695.1 Aepyceros melampus
CTCTCTTGTACAAGAAGCTCTGTGATTACATTGGGTCCACAAGGGTAATCCACAATAATCTCATCACATCAAGATCCTTAATTTAAGCCATCTGCAGAAACCCTTTTGTCATGTGAAGTGACATATTCATGGGACTCTGGGATTAAGACATGGATGTCTTTGGGGGCCATTATTCTACCTCAGAAATGCAACAAAGAGGCAGCCTCCTTGAGGCCTCCATCATCACCATCATCACTGCCTCTAAACACCTACAACAGTCCAGACATGGGCAGTCAGCACTCTCCTCCCATTACTTCGTGTTGTTCTTAACATTGGAGTGGAATGCTGGTTCAGCCATTTCACATATGCTAACACTGAAGCTCTGGGAGGCTTAATGACTTGTCAAGAGTCCCAGAGCTCTGAGTCCTGGCACCTCTTACTGCAAAGGCTGTGATTGAAAACCCTGTTAGGGAATTCTGGTTGGCCTCTCAAGGTTACTACAACCACTTCCTTCTGGGGTTATGGGAAAACACATTTCCTCATCATCCCACCTTCTCCTGTTCAGTCTCATGCAGCCCCCAGGCCTCGCTGCCAGCCCAGGGCCCAGCAGAAACCTGGATGGATAAGGGTAACACTGCTTCCAACCCATCTGTCTGCCTCACTGTGGAGTGGACTCAGTCCTGTGACATTTATTGAGTGCCCTCTAAGCACTAGGCATGATACCAGGCCCTGGCAGCTCAATTTTATGGCAAATCATTCTGTATAGGCAACACATTTTACTGTACTTTGCACTTTCTAAATTGCTTACTCACACTTCGCAGACTTTTTTTTTAATTGAAGGTATGCAAGGGACAAACTTGCATCAAGCAAGTTTATTTGTGCCATTTTTCCATCAGCATTTGCTCACTGTGTTTGTGTTACATTTGGGAATTTTCACAGTATTTCAAATGTTTTCATTATGATTATATTTGTTATGGTGATCTGTGGTTGATGATCTTTCATGTTACTGTTGCAAAATGGTTACAACTCTTTGATAGCTGAGATTGATAGCTGGTATTTTTTAATAAAGGCATATACATTCTATTTGCTTCCCTGGTGGCTCAGAGGTTAAAGCGTCTGCCTCCAATGCGGGAGACCTGGGTTCGATCCCTGGGTCGGGAAGATCCCCTGGAGAAGGAAATGGCAACCCACTCCAGTATTCTTGCTTGGAGAATCTCATGGACTGAGGAGCCTGGTGGGCTGCAGTCCATGGGGTCACAAAGAGTCAGACACGACTGAGTGACTTTACTTACTTACATTCTATTTAGATATAATACTATTGCACATTTAATAGACTACAGTATAGTATAAACATAACTTTATATGGAAAAAAATTGTGTGACTTGATTTATTGTGATACTGACTTTATTGTGGTAATCTGGAACCAAACCCACAATATCAGACGTATGCCTGCATATTGTTGATGCCACACATTTACAATTGTAATAGTACAACTTGTCCTATACTTTATGCTTTAAAACAAGTAGTTATCCTTGATTCTAATTACCAGGGCATTAAAATGCATGAGAACATGAGATACAGATACTTCAGATTTAGTCACTATCTTTTTCCCTACCAAGCCAATAGCCTTTGTTTGGTTTGCTAATTTTAGGAAATTATAAGTAAAGATTCTTTCTTATTTCCAAGGGAGACTGGGGCACAGAATAGCTATTTGGTCCAGAAAGAGAAAGAAAAATAACCCAGGGGGAACCCAGTCTAAGGCAGCCACTTTTAGAGACAGTGAGCCAGCCCTGGAAGCATCCAGATTGGATAAACCATGTCTGCAAAGGCTGGTTTATCCCAGGACTATGACAGACCACTTGAATTTGCCTGCCTGGTTTATTTGGATTATGCCTAGAAAGTCTCAAAGTACTCCAGAAAAACTCAGCTCATCACTGTTTTGAGACTGGGCACATAAGTTGCTGGGGCCAGAGAGTGTTTTTTAAAGATGGAAGAGGCTTGAGAATATATCTTTGTGTTCTGGGGGTAGAGGCAGGAGAACAGAAGCAATTAAAGATAGAGAGAAAAAAAAAAAAGACAAGAGTCATCGACTGGAAACAACCCATCCACCAGAGAAATAAACAAGAAGTGGTACATCCATACAACAAAATACAACTCAGTGAGCAAAACGCATGACCCACTGCTACAGACAAGGTAGCTGAATCTCAATATCATTAACTTGAGTGAAAAAGGACAGACATCAAAGAGTATAGACTGCCTGATTCCATTTACATGAAATTCTAGAAAATGCAAACTAATTTAGAGGGACAGAAAATAGATCAGTGGATTCCTAAGGTTAGAAGCAGAGACAGGAATAAACAGCAGAGAAGTACAAGGGAAGTTTTGGAGGTGATGGAGATGTTCTGTATCTTGTTTGTGGCAGTGGTTTCATGATGTCAAAACTCAACGACTTGTACATTTTAAATGGAAGCCATTCATTGTATATACGTTATACCTCAATAAAGCTGATTTACAAAGAGACAGGGAGGCTCCTTTGGGTCCTGTGGACTGGAAGGGGAACATATCTTTCATGGAGAGGAAGGGAAAAAGACCAAGGCAGTGAGAGTCTCAGATCCATCCATAGGTGGAGAGAGAAGAGAGTGGTTAGCCACCATTCATATGTCTCAAACCAGTCGATCCTAAAGGAAATCAATCTTGAATACTCATTGGAAGGACTGTTGCTGAAGCTGAAGCTCCAATACTTTAGCCACTTGGTGACTCACTGGAAAAGACCCTGATGCTGGGAAAGACTGAAGGCAGGAGAAGAAGCGGTCGACAGAGGATGAGTTGGTTGGATGATATCACTGAGTCAATGGACATGAGTTTGAGCAAACTCTGGGAGATAGTGAAGGACAGGGAAGCTTGGCATACTGCAGTCCATGGAGTTGCAAATAGTCTGACATGACTGAGCAACCGAACAGCAACAATACGTCTGAAAGCTTTTGCAAAAGCTCCCTGCATTCCTATTCCCAGCAGAGTCTCCTTTGAATATGCACATCCATATCAAGCACCATGAGATCAATTCAAACCTGAAGAGAGAGACTCCTATGGCCACATCTTAACCCACCATGTGTTCTCTCCAGGTGGAAGATTTATGAGGTCTAATCTTCACATACCTCCAAATTCAGCCCACTTTCAGTTTGGTATTCAAGTCATGTGGAGCCACTCGGAGCCTCAGCAGGAACTGGCTAATGTGTTCCTAGTGGCATTTTTTTTGATTTCTTCCTGTGCAACATAAATCACTGGCAGCTCAAGAAGCTGAAGAAGGTGGGTGTAAAGGCTTAGTCAGAAAGCTTGGGGCTGGGAGGGGAGCCTGAAAGATAGGGATCTGTGAGTGCCTCCCTAGTTAGCAACTCTTTCAGTGAACCACTTACTGGAGTCTATCTGACAGCATTTTACAGCCATAGCAACCAGACGACAAAGAGAACCACAGCCTTCTGGAAAAGGGCTGCAAGTCTCTGAAGAGATATTACCACTGTGCAGCTTCCATTTCCCTCTGCGTTTGTTTCCTTTCAGTAGCTACTGGAGATAGATGTGTTTTTTTCCACACTGCCAAACTGGGGAGTTTTGATTTACCACAGCTGGGGGCATGGGCCTAGGACTGGAATGCTGCAATGAGCAGAAATATTCTATTGCAACTATTTTTTCTCAATCATTAAAAAATACCACCCTCAGAACATGCTTTCTTGGTGCCCAGCTAATATCTAGTGTTTTTTATATTCACAATAATCTTTTTACCCTTCTGCAAAAACAGGAAGTTGAGATTAAGTAGAAAAACCAAAAAGCCCTTCCCTTAACGCTGCACTAAACTGAAAGTCTCTCATGAGCACAAGTTTCTCACGTAACTGGGAAACCAGGCAGTGTCCCCACTCTTGGGTTACAGGAGATGAGTTTGGTCATGTTACTTCTCCACGTTTACAAAAGAATAATGATGTGAGACTCCCTCCAAAAGAGGATTAAAAAATGTGACTATGTGTGGGAGGGTAACCATGGCATGAAGGCACAATTTTTGACTCACCTCTCTGGTGAACTGAAGCCTGCTGTCTCTCACCACCCACCAAAACACATGCCTGCTCTCCATGTAAAAGTGAACAGGCTCCCAAGCGAAATGAAAATAGATACTCAAAAAACATGTATACAGAAATGTTCATTCAGCACTAGTCACAACAGCTAAAAGGTAGAAACTGCCTGAATGTCCATCAGTGGATGAATGGATAAACAAAATGTGGTCTAGCCGCACAGCGGCGTGTTACTTGGCTGTAATGGTGAATGAGGTACTGACACATGCTACAATATGCGTGGCCCTCAGGACTTAGAGCTAAATGAAAGGAGCCAGACCCGAAAGGCCACATGCTGTGCGATTCCATTTATAGGATATGTCCAGACGAGGCAAATCCACAAAGACAGAAAGCAGATTGATAGCTGCCCAAGGCTGGAGGTAAAGAGAAACTGGGGGTGCCTGCTGAACGGGTCTGGGGGTTTTGTGAGGGTGATGCAAAAGTTCTGGAACTAGATAGAAGTGGTGGTTTAACAACAGTGGGAATTTACTAAATGCCACTGAATCGTACACTTTCAAGTGGTCATTTTATGGGAATTTTACCTCAAATTTTAAAACGTCTAAGTCAAAAGGTCACATAAAAACTTTAATACAAATAATGCATTCAACAATAAAATATCAAAGAATCAGTTACTATTTTTTTAAAAAGCAGCCTGTACTAGACTTACTGTGTTGATCAATGCAGAATGTATATAAATGCTGAATCCCTTTGTTTTACACCTGAAACTACTATATATGGTAGGCCAATTATAGTTCAATAAAAGGTATATATGTACAAAACAAGACATTTTTTTAAAAAGCAGCCTATCAAAGCAGATGTATTCAATTCAGTTAATATTAAGTGAGCCTTCTATACCTCAACTAGAGGAGGAAAGACATGGAAATAAACCTCACCAGGCTGTGGCGGGGCTGGGAACAGGGTAGGGTGGGTGGAGCTGGGGGGAGTAGGGACTGGGGGTAGCTGAGAGAGCTGCTTTGCCCAAAGGGCCACCAGCATGGTGGATGACAAATGCTGACAGCATCCCTTGGTCCAAGAGGCCACACCCTGCCTCAGCTGGAATCTCATGGAAAAATGAATTAATAAGGCAAGAAGCTCAAAGGAGTGATAAAGCGTATAGTAAATTGGATCATAGAAAAAGCAAGAGAATTCCAGAAAAACATCTGCTTCTGCTTCATTGACTAGGCTAAAGACTTTGACTGTGTGGATCACAACAAACTGTGGAAAATTCTTCAAGAGATAGGAATACCAGACCACCTGACCTGCCTCCTGAGAAATCTGCATGCAGGTCAAGAAGGAACAGTTAGAACTAGACATGGAACAACGGACTGGTTCCAAATTGGTAAAGTAGTACATCAAGGCTGTATATTGTCACCTTGCTTATTTAACTTATATGCAGAGTACATCATATGACATGCCGGGATGGATGAAGCACAAGCTGGAATCAAAATTGCTGGGAGAAATATCAATAATCTCAGATAGGCAGATGACATCACCCTTATGGCAGAAAGTGAAGAGGAACTAAAAAGCCTCTTGATGAAAGTGAAAAGGAGAGTGAAAAAGTTGGCTTAAAGCTCAACATTCAAAAAACAAAGATCATGGTATCCGGTCCCATCACTTTATGACAAATAGATGGGAACAATGGAAACAATGACAGATTTTACTTTCTTGGGCTCCAAAATTACTGCAGATGGTGACTGCAGCCATAAAATTAAAAGATGCTTGCTCCTTGGAAGAAAAGCTATGACAAACTTAGCATATTAAAAAGGAGAGATATCACTTTGCTGACAAAGGTCTGTCTAGTTAAAGCTATGGTTTTTCCAGTAGTCACGTATGGATGTGAGAGTTGGACTGTGAAGAAAGCTGAGGGCTGAAGAATTAATGCTTTTGAACTGTGGTGTTGGAGAAGACTCTTGAGAGTCCCTTGGACTGCAAGGAGATCAAACCAATCCATCCTAAAGGAAATCAGTCCTGAATATTCATTGGAAGGACTGATGCTGAAGCTGAAACTCCAATACTTTGGCCACCTGATATGAAGAACTGACTCATTGGAAAAGACCCTGATGCTGGGAAAGATTGAAGGCAGGAGGAGAAGGGGATGACAGAGGATGAGATGGTTGGAAGGCATCACCAACGCTATGGACATGAGTTTGAGCAAGCTCTGGGAATTGGTGATGGACAGGGATGCCTGGTGTGCTGCAGTCCATGGAGTCACAAAGAGTTGGACACGACTGAGCGACTGAACGGACTGAGCTGAAATGTTTACAGTGTTTACAGGTAGCAAAGCTCTTCTAGCCCAGACTCCTCACAGGCTGAAGGAGGGTCTAGAGTAAGCTTGAGTACTAACAGAGAGTCAGAGCTGCTGCTCCTTGACTGGCTCACCACATGACTCTGAACTTGGTCAAGCCATCTAACTTTCTGAGTCTTGGTTTCCTTTGCTAAGTGCTTCCCAGACTGAGCTGACATCACCCATGTCTATGGAACACTCTAAACACAGAAACGCCCTTAGGATTGGAGAAAAGGCCCCTGAGAGATTAAGCAGAGTTTCTCAGACTTGAATTCCTAGGGTTGTTAGTACTCAGATTGCTGGTCTCCATTTCCAGTTTCTGATCCAGCGAGTCTAGGGTGGAGACCTGAAAATGTTCTTCTCTAACAAGATCTTCATGAGGCTGATACTTCACCACACTTTGGGAGCCAAAGATAAACTAAACTAGTTGTTACCAACACTGCCTGATCATCAGAATCACCCGGAAAGTATTTTAATAAAAAGCTACCAGGGCCTTACTCCATATGTAGTGAGCCTGGGACCTTCCCGAGTCTAGACTCTTCTGTCGAGCTCTCCATCCTGTGCTGCTTCTGAGAGGAGGGCCTGAGGCTGGGCTCTTACAGTGGATGGGATTCAGAAGGTGGGAGGGAAGGCTGCTGTGGCTGGCTTGAGCCAGAATGAGCTGGAGAAAGCTCCAGGTCAGGAATCATGGAACCATGACACCACTCACCTTAGATAAAATGTACTGACCAATCATTGCATGTATTTAGTACCTGAAGGCGTGAGGGAGAGAGATGCAATAGGACAAGAAAAATGACTTTTGCACAGACACACTTGGGAAAGGCCCCTGGAGACTTCACAAAATGTTCCAGACACTGTCGGTGGCAATATTTATTCCTACATTCTTTTTCCTTTTTCCAGAACTAAGTCTAAATAAAATAACAGCTTTCAAATAAAAATACCATAGTATAAATTCTAAGGAATGAAATCCAATTTATTGACATCTTAAAGTGTGTCCTGAGATGCCGTTTCATGGAGTACCTGGGAAGATGACTGTTCACTGAATATTTAGCTGGTGGAAGGGAGGGAAAGAGAAGTTCTGTTTCCCTGGTTATTGCTTCCAAACCCAGCACAGATGGGCCTTACAGCACAGATGCCGACCTGCGTGGCTGAGCTTGCTTAGAGCAACTCCTGATGATTATTCAAATATTTGGCCTAGACTTGCCAGTTCAACCTTAAATCCTCTGCTAGAACAAAAGCAACAGGCAAGTCAGTCCTATTGCTTGAGAATAAAACAGGATGTATTTGCTGGTGGGCAGGCACATAAACATGGGTGTCAAGTGGTAAGCTTCTATGATGGGTCATTTAAAAACTCTCCCAAGAGTTAACATGGACCAACTGACAAGCCCCCTTCTTGCCCCCAACCTTGCAATAGGACTAAACCACCTGGCTTGTCTTCTATACAAATGTGAGTGGTGCAATCATACAGCTCTTGGGTTGGCTATTAGGGGAATTCTCCTTGGCAACTGCATGTTTCATAAAAGTGCTTTTCAAGAAAAGTGTACATTCTTTGATGCCACGCTGTTCTATACTTTAGCTCCTCACAGCATTTAGCACAAGGCTGAACACAGCTCATTCACAATGTACTTTTCTTTTTCACTCAAAAGAGTACACAGCAGAGTCTTTGGATGGTTGAATTGATTTAGTCACTAATGAGAAAGTGCTGCCTTGAATATACATCTTTAATGGTTCTACAGCAACCATATTATAGATCATGATGTCATCCCTGGATTTTTCTTGTGACTCTGAGGCTCTCTTCTTAATCCATTTTATTCTACAGCCATTGAATATAGCCCTTCTATGCCTCATGGCATAGAAGTTTCTTAAAAGTGCTTTTCAAGAAAAGTGCACATGAAATTAAAAGATGCTTGCTTCTTAGAAGAAAAACTATGACAGCTATGACAAACCTAGACAGCATTTTAAAAAGCAGAGACATTATTTTACCGACAAAGATCCATATAGTTAAAGCTATGATTTTTCCAGTAGTCATGTATGGATGTGAGAGCTGGACCATAAACAAGACTGAGTGTCAAAGAATTGATGCTTTTGAGTTGTGGTGTTGGAGAAGACTCTTGAAAGTCCCTTGGACAGCAAGGAGATCCAACCAGTCCATCCTAAAGGAAATCAGTCCTGAATATTCAGTGGAAGGACTGATGGCCGAAGCTGAAGCTCCAATACTTTGGTCACCTGATGCAAAGAACTGACTCATCGGAAAAGACCCTGATGCTGAGAAAGACTGGAGACAGGAGGAGAAGGGGACAACAGAAGACAAGATGGTTAAATGGCATACCAACCCAATGGGCATGAGTTTGAGAAAACTCTAGGAAATGATGAGGTACGGGGAAACCTGGTGTGCTGCAGTCCACAGGGTTGGGCATGACTGAGCAGTTGAACAATGACAACATGCCTCATGGACTGAGTCAATTGGGAGCAGTGGAAGGAGAGCTGACCAGGAGTCAGATCTGGGTTTGAGTCTTGGTTCAGTGTTGGGTAGCTGGATGACCCCAGACCCACCAGTTAAGCTCTTTCAGTCTCTGTTTCTTTGTCTGAGACATATACAAAACAATACCCAATTTAGCCATGACTCATCCCTTCAATTTGACCATTAGCAATATGAAAGCAAAGACAGAGCCATTGGTCCCTTTGATCAAACTCCAGGTTACCTGTTGAGAGTCTCACGAGCTAAGGAAATACTTGCAGAACTAGTGTTTGGAGGAAGAAAGGGATAAAGGAAGAAATGACTCTAGGGTTCAGGAGAAGTGAGAAACTCAGAATTATTCATTCCCATTTTCTTCTAGTCTGTGTTTTCTTGGCCAAAGAGACAGAGGATTGCAGCCATGTTTGTAAGTGGCAGCAGGGCAGGTGATGTTTGTGCAAGCCCGTGAAACTCAAGAGAGGCTCAAAGATTTTGGAAATCCATCAACCTGTCAGCCCCAGAACCTTACTGTCCATCTTGGAATGCTGACAGGGACGCTTGCCGGTGAATGATGTTTGCTAGGTATTAACAAATCAACCAAAAAATGATGTGATGTGCTAACATGTCAGATACGATTGCTGTGTTTGTTGTCAGCCCCTGCGAGGGAACTATGGGAAAATTTCTCTTAAATGGCACAGTCTAGACCATTTTCCTGCCTTTTCCCCTGTTGATAGGTCCCACGTGAAGGTTACTATGGGAAACACTCCCTACTGATCCATGAGTCATGTCTGCAGCCTGGAAGGTTCCAACAGCAACGCTATTATCCTCAGGCACAGGTCCTCTGGGATTTTATCTGAGCTGTAGAAAGCCTGGTGGCAGGAAGAACATCTTATAACAAAACTAAAAGAACTGGGTGTTTATTCACTTACATTGCTGGAAAAAAATAAATCAACAAGGCTGTGAGTTAGTTGGATGAGCAAAACTGACTACCTTTTAAGCTCTGAAAGGCTCAGGAACAATTGTGTGATGTCCATAGAGAGTTCATTTTTGAATCATTTTGGGGACTAGTCTGCATGAAAAGCAAGTTATCATCAGGATTAGGTAACATGAGAAGTACCAAGGTCTTTGGGAAGAGCACCGTTTTGTGTCAGAATGAATGTTTAAACAGGAGACTGTTCACTCATGTACAGGAATCACAGAGCATGCTGGTGATCAGACGTTTTCAACTAACTCTGGACTGAGAAATCACTATGGAACACAACAATAGCAAGGAGTGGGAGAAAGAGCAAGTAAGTGTCCTCAGTGGATTTTTCAGAAGCAGAACTTGGGACTGGGATCTAGGTGATGGGAATTATGGAGGTAGTGCTCTCAGGAGAAAAGGAGCAATTAATTCTCTGGATGAGGGGAAAGCTCAGAGTATCCAGCAGCTGGAGGAGGATACGCTAGCCCAACAAAGTGGGCCACATCAGTACTGACTCTCGTCGCTTACCCAAAGCCACATCCCAGTCATTGGCACCTGTTGTTCAGTTGCTCAGTGGTGTCAGACTCTTTTTGACCCCATTGACTGCAGCATGCCAGGCTTCCCTGCCCTTTGCTGTCTCCCAGAGTTTGCTCAAACTCACGTCCATTGAGTCTGTGATGCCATCCAACCATCTCTTCCTCTGTTATCCCCTTCTCCTCCTGCCTTCAGTCTTTTCCAGCATCAGAGTCTTTTCCAGTGAGTCGGCTCTTCACATCAGGTGGCCAAAGTATCAGAGCTTCAGCTTCAGCATCAGTCCTCATAGTCAAGACTCAAACCTGTCTCTCAGCCTTGCCAGTAACTCATCAAATCCACTCTTTTATAATGAGAATAACCTACCATTGCACCATCCTTTAAAAGAACTTTCAGAGCTATGATCTCATATCACGACCTGCATTTCCTGGGAGATAGACAAAGACCAACATCTGTGCCTGTAACGTGGAGGCTGAGAGAGTGATCCAGCCCAAGGTCACATATCTGGAAGTAACAGAGTTGAGACTAAACCTTATTCCCAGGGTACCACCTCTTTTATGGGTCAGAAGAGGTATTGAATAATAAGCTACCATTTAGCCTTGTATGTCTACTGATCACAAGGCCAATGCCATTGATTTGGTTTTGCCCTATGTCCCTCATATGAGGACCTCCATTCGAGCCTCAAGGATTATTTAAGGAATATTAAATATAAATATTAATATTTAAGGAATATTAAATATTCCTCAAGGAATATTTTTGCTCAAGGAGTATTTAAGTTCTTTGTCATGAATTGCTGGCCCTGGTGTGGGATTTCTGATTTTCTTTCTAACTTTTGATACCAACTCTTCGTAATAAGAGAAAAATAGTCTATTTTTATTAAAATGACTCAAATGTCTCTGGAAACATTTACAGGCTTGGAATGTTTTAATAATTTCCTGATCTGGTTGCAGTAAGGCATCTGAATGAAATAGCTAATATGAAATTCCTCCTCATTGTGGAGTTTAAATTTTGCTTTATATTATCCTCATGTTTCAATTTAATCACAGCTGATCCACAGATGACCACATGAGCAGAATTTGTGATCCTTTCCTTTGCCATTCAGATTTATAGGGAGTTCTCTCTCCTTTTCATCTCATCTTCTTCCTCCATCCTCTCCATCCTCACAACTTTTCTCATTATTTAATGGTGTCCTGCTCTGGTGTCTGGATATCCAGAGCCTGTTCCAAACCTTCCCATGGAATGTTCCTGTCTTTCATGAGGTCACCTGCACAAGGGCACCATGAAGTGTGGGACAGAAGACACTCATTCAAGACCACAGTCCACCTCGCACTGACGTACAACAAGAAAGAACATGGGTGTTTACAACTTCGCATATCCTTTGACCAAGCAATTGTACTTTTTATAGCTGTGCTACAGAAACAAAGATACGCCCAAAGGTTGTTTACCCTGCAACTTTTACAAGAAAAAACAATTGTTCAGGGATTCCTCAGACTCCAATAAAAAGAAGAATGGCAATAAAAATATATATTATATCCAGATGATAAAAGAAGACTCATCTCAAAGTGTGTATCAGAATCCCCCAGAAGGCTTGTAAAACCAAACACAATTTGCTGTGCGTCATTCCGAGTTCCTGATTAGGTAAATCTAGGATGGGGTCTGTCCTTTATCGAGCCCATATTTGCATGAAATGTTTCCTTGGTATCTCTGATTTTCTTGAAGAGATCTCTAGTCTTTCCCATTCTGTTCTTTTCCTCTGCGAAGAGTTGACTCATTGGAAAAGACTCTGATGCTGGGAGGGATTGGGGGCAGGAGGAGAAGGGGACAACTGAGGATGAGATGGCTGGATGGCGTCACTTACTCCATGGGCGTGGGTTTGAGTGAACTCCGGGAGTTGGTGATGGACAGGGAGGCCTGGCGTGCTGCGATTCATGGGGTCGCAAAGAGTTGGACACGACTGAGTGACTGAGCTGAACTGAACTGAGGATGGGGTCTGGGATTTTGCATTTCTACCATGTTTCAGGGTGATGCTGATGGTTCAGGGACCACATTTTGGGAACCACTGCTTGCCATACAAGGACATGTTGTGGTATATGGTCTCTCTCTATTAATCTGAAAAGGCAATTTATGTGGCAAAAACTACTTTAAATCTATTTTGGTAAATCAATACCAATATTTTAAAAGCTGAACAGTGTTAACTCTAAGTTATACCTGAGTGGTAGGATGGGTTAGGCAGGGAGCAGTATTTCCCTGCTTCCCTCAATTTTGGCATTGACTCATAACTCACTGGAGAAGGAAATGGCAACCGACTCCAGTATTCTTGCCTGGAGAACCCCATGGGCAGAGAAGACTGGTGGGCTACAGTCCATGAGGTTGCAAAGAGTTGGACAAAACTGAGCACGCAGCACAAAACTCATAGATCTGGGCTGAAATCCCTTTCCAGCTCTCACCTGCTGTGTATGATACTAAGCAATTAGCTAACCCTCAACAGCCACAGGTTCCTCACATAGAAACAGATAATGACACTAGAGGAGATATTACTTAGAGGAGATATTTTGACTATTAATGGAAATAATGTAATACTCATGTACACGTTCATTTAACAAATATCTGTGCAATTCCTCCTGTGTCCTGGACACTGGAGCTGGGGAAAGAAAGTGAAATGATAAAAAGACTTAGTGTCTTAACTTCACACAACTTCAAGTTTATCAAAGGCACAAAACATTCACCCACCTGCTCCCACTCTCCCATCTTTTCTCTGTGTGGACATATTGGGTTGGCTAAAGAGTTCCTCTGCGTTTTTCCGTAATACCTTGTGGAAAAAAGATATTATGGAATATATCCATAATATTTCCATAAGGTATTACAGAAAAACCTAGCAAACTTTTTGGCCACCCCAATACTTCAATGAAAGCACATCTTAAAATAATCCCAGTTTTCCCAATTTCCAATTTATGAGGTCTCAGTGTTTTCTCCATTTCCATTTGTTGCATGAACTATGGCCCTGTCTCAACCTGGGGGAAGTGTTCCTGCTGCTTTACAGAGGGCCTGGGAGAGTTAAAATGTCCAGAGCCTTACAGGTAAAGGGAGTGTGGATCCTTATCAAGCTCTCCACATGAGAGAAAAGTGCCCTCCAAGAGACAGGTCCCCAAGAACCTGGAAATAAATGCTCCTCATTCCATCAGTGAAGGAAGGTACAGGAGGCAACCTGCACGCTATGTTGCTGTCATTCAGTTGTCCAGTCCTGTCCGACGTTTTACAACCCCATGGACTGCAGCACACCAGGCCTCCCTGTCCCTCACCATCTCCCAAAGTTTGCCCAAGTTCATGTCCATTGCATCGGTGATGCTATCCAGCCATCTCATCCTCTGATGATCTCTTCTCCTTCTGCCCTCCTTCTGCCCAGGATCAGGGACTCTTCCAATAAGTCAGCTGTTCACATCAGGTGACCAAAATACTGAAGTTTCAGCTTCAGCATCAGTCCTTTCCAATGGTATTCAGGGTTGATTTCCCTTAAGATTGACCGGTTTGGTCTCCTTGCTGTCCAAGGCACTCTCAGGAGTCTTCTCCAGCACCACAGTTGAAAGGCATCAATTCTTCAGCGCTCTGTCTTCTTTATGGTCCAGCTCTCAGAACTGTACATGACCATTGAATAGACCATTGCCTTGACTATACAGACCTTTGTTGGCAGAGTAATGTCTCTGCTTTTCAACACACTATCTAGGTTTGTCATCACTTTCCTGCCAAGAAGCAACTGTCTTTTGATTTCATGGCTACAGTCACCATCCGCAGTGATTTTAGAGCCCAAGAAGAGGAAATCTGTCACTATTTCCACTTTTTCCCCTCCTATTTGCCATGAAGGAATGGGGCTGGATGCCATGATCTTAGTTTTTTCAATACTTAGCTTTAAGCCGTCTCTCTCACTCTCCTCCTTCACCCTCATCAAGAGGCTCTTTAGTTCCTCTTCTCTTTCTGCCATTAGGGTGGTATCATCTGCATATCTGAGGTTGTTGATGCTTCTCCCGCCTATCTTGATTCCAGCTTGTAACTCATCCAGCCCTGCGTTTCTCATGATGTGCTCAGCATACAGGTTAAACAAACAGGGTGGCAGCAGACAGCCCTGTTATACTCCCTTCTCAATCTTGAACCAATCAGCTGTTTCATACAGGGTCTGATTTTTGCTTCTTTACCCACATACAAGTTTCTCAGAAGGCAGGTAATGTGGTCTTATATTCCCATCTCTTTAAGAGCTTTCCACAGTTTATTATGATCCACAGAGTCAAAGCCTCTGGCATAGTCGATGAAACAGAGGTAGACGTTTTTCTGGAATTCCCTAGCTTTCTCTGTGATCCAGCAAATGTTGGCAATTTGATCTCTGGTTCCTCTGCTTTTTCTAAACCCAGCTTGGATATCTGGAAGTTCTTGGTTCACGTGATGCTGAAGCCCAGCATGCAAGATTTTGAGCATGACCTTACTAGCATGGGAAATTAGTGCAACTGGCTGATGGTTAGAACATCTTTAGTACTCCCCTTCTTGGCAATTGGGATGAGGATTGACCTTTTCCAGTCCTGTGGCCACGGCTGGGTCTTCCAGATTTGCTGACATAATGAATGCAATACCTTGATGACATCATCTTTTAGAGTTCTGAATAGTTCTTCTGAAATTCTGTCACATTCACTAGCTTTATTAACAGCAGTGCTTCCTAAGGCCCATTTGACTTCACTCTCCAGAATGTTTGGCTGTGTGTGGCTGACCACACCATTGTAGCAATCGGTTCATTTAGATCTTTTTAATACAGTTCTTCTGTGTATTCTTTCCATCTCTTCTTGATCTCTTCTGCGTCTACTAGGTGTCTACCATTTCTGTCCTTTATTGTACCCATCCTTGGGTGAAATGTTTCCTTAATATCTCCAATTTTCCTGAAGAGATCTCTAGTCTTTCTGTTGCTTTCTTCTAATTTTATACACTGTTTGCTGAAGAAGCCTTCTTGTGTCTCCATGCTGTTCTTTAGAAATCTGCACTTAGTTGGATATTCCTGCCCCTTTCTCCTTTGCTTTTCACTTCTCTTCTTTCTTTAGCTATTTGCAAGGCCGCCTCAGACACAACAAGGGCTTGAGACCCTGGGGCTATGTTATCTAAAACCACACAGCCCAGGGGCGCGCAGAACACCAGGGTCAGGATTTATCCCAGAGGTACTCTCCTAATAGAGTGTCTTGGAGCTGTGGTTCTGAAGACTGGCCCGCCCCATGGCCAGTGGGAGGTGCCCCCAGGAAACAGAGCCTGGCTTTCTCGGCCTCCTTCTTGGCCAGGCCTCCGGCTTTCTCCTTGATAATTATGTTTACTCAACCTGCACTGCACCTGGCGCGGTGCTGCAGGCAGTGGGTGTGTTTTACTGCCCTCTGGGCCTCTAACCAGAGAACGAAACGGGGAGGAGGGGGAGCAAGCTGGATCAAACCTTCTGAAAAATCAACCCGTGAAACTGCAAGAGAAAAAGAAAAATGAAGGAATGACTCTATTTTAGAAGGAGAGCCATTTCCCCCCCCTCCCCCCACCTCCCGGTATCTTAGGCTTTGTGTTTTCTGGCATTTCTTAAACTTCCAGAAGAAAGTTGTAAAAATGCTCACCAAAGGTCACCGTGCAAGAAAGGAAACACAACTCACAAGACAGGGGTCAATAAAAATCAAGGTGGATGTAAATTCTGCACATGCTTATGCTCCTACGCTCTGTCGTGTCCAACTCTTTGCGACCCCATGGACTGTAGCCCACCAGGCTCCTCAGCCCATGGGCTCCTCCAGGCAAGAATACTGGAGTGGGCTGCCGTTTCTTCCTCCAGGGGATCTTCCCGGCCCAGGGATCGAACTCGAGTCTCCTGTGTCTCCTGCATCTCCTGCATTGGCAGGCAGATTCTCTACCACTGAGCCAGCTGGGAAACCTGTAACTTCTATGGCATTTCCATTAAAGAAAGAAAAGAAAGTGAAGCATGAAAGGCACCTCCATCATACAACAGAATCTCCTCTGCAAGTCCTCTAGAAGACAATTAACATCCACTTCCCTGGTGGTGCAGAGGTTAAAGCGTCTGCCTGCAATGTGGGAGACCCGGGTTCGATCCCTGGGTCGGGAAGATCCCCTGGAGAAGGAAATGGCAACCCACTCCAGTATTCTTGCCTGGAGAATCCTGTGGACGGAGGAGCTTGGTGGGCTACAGTCCACGGGTCGCAAAGAGTCAGACACGACTGAGCGACTTCACTTTCACTTTGGTTCATCTTTCAACGATTCTGCCCAGTAGGTATGTTAAGTCTTTTCATACACACTGAACTGACGAGAAAACCAAGACAGGGCAGATACAGCTCTGTGGATGTGGTAGACACACGACTGGAATCAGATTCTTGCACCTCCAAAGCTTATGTCGAGAACTGCAATTCTGTGTCTGCCTGCTCAGTCAGCACTGCGCGCTGAACCTCTGCTAAGGTCACAGGACTTCAAACACTGAGAAATGAATGGGGTCAACTCAAGTTGGGAGCCCAGGGAAGGCAGTGAGTCTGTCTGTGGTTTCCTCTGTTGAGATGCCCTGCAGCCTTTTGGTTTTGTTCACTGCCACATTCCAGAGGATTTTCTGACTGCAGGAGTGGGTCAGCAAAATGTCTACTGAGGAGCGGTGGCCAGCTGTGGGCAGTCACACCCCTCAAAACCTCAGCTTACAACAGAACATTAGCACACAGTCCCCTGCAGACTGCTGGTCTGCAATCTAGCGAGCTGCTGGGCGAAGAGGAGGCCACTTCTGCCTTGGTGCATGGCCAAAGCTTGCTGTTAGAAAGACAAACCCTTGGAGATCTCTTTATTGAAATATCAGGATTTTCCTTTGATTGCTGAAGCTTTTCATGACATAGGGCTTTGGGAGAATTATGAGGGGATTTCAGAGACCAAGACCCATGAATTCCCCTTCCACTGGACTTTAGACACCATACCTTATGTGTAGCCCCGTGAAGAATAATTCTACAATGCTTGGCAATAAGCAAAAGGAAGACAACATGTCCTTTCAAAGTCATACTGAACCATTGTCTGCTAAGCCAAGCGTATTTCATTTTCTATGGAAATGCATCTTTGCTTATTATTTGCCACTGATTAGGACTGGACTCTACCAAGTTGGATATTAACATGTGGACTGATAAGTTACAAATGACTTTTGTCCAGTAGAGTTGCAAACGATTTCACTTTGGTGAAAAAGATAACCTCAAAAGTTATACTTCAATTGCCTTGTATGACATAAAGCCATTCTGTATTTAACTTGGCAATCATATTTTAACATTGTTTTTTCCACTGATATATATCCAGCCTCTCCTGTATACCATTTCCTCATTAATGAATTAAAATATGGCTTTGATGCTCTCCATATATTTGTATTAAGATCCTATTTCTAGCTTTTCAGTGTTTCCTTTGGCAGTTCTGGGCAATTCTTAGGGAGAGAAGCAACTGTAGTTTAAGGAATTTAGCAATGTGAAGACTATAAAGTGCAAGGAGGAAAATCCCATTGGGAGTATATATACTATTTAACTTGATCCTTGCCTATAGCTGTCCATAAACCTGTCTAGAAGCTGTTCCTAACAGTGTGTTGATATTGGACTCCAGAACAAAATCAAAATAAACAAAACAATGCATAATGAGAAAGCCCTATGCAAACAGGTAGATGAACAGAGAAATTACAGTTTTTGAAATGAAATGGAACCTGGTGGTGGCGGCCACCCAGAGAGCACCCTTCTTGCTTCTAAATTCTGTCTTTCTACAGGTACTTGCTTTCTCCCCAAGCCTAGAGCCTATTTTCAAGGTCCCATGCATTGGATGGAATTTCCTGTGCAAAGAAAAACAAACTGCCTCAAGTATATTTTACCTTAATCTCCATAGCAATCATTGCAAAGATTCAGTGCCTTCTTGAATGGATACCAACCTCAGACAACCTTTCTTTGTCCCATTTGAGGCCTCGAGTCCACCAGCAGGGACTCAGTAACATCCAGGTTCTAGAGACAATTGCTTACAATCTAGTAATAGAAGATTGAAGTGAAGTGAAGTCGCTCAGTCGTGTTCGACTCTTTGCGATCCCATGGACTGTAGCCCACCAGGCTCCTCCGACCATGGGATTCTCCAGGCAAGAATACTGGAGTGGGTTGCCATTTCCTTCTCCTGGGGATCTTCCCGACTCAGAGATCGAACCCAGGTCTCCTGCATTGCAGGCAGACGCTTTAACCTCTGAGCCACCAGGGAAGCCCTAATAGAAGATTACAAGTGTATTTCTTTCTTTTAACCATCTTGGTAGTGGAGCTCACAGAGTCTGGGGAGAGGATTTGTTGAGAAATAAACAAATATGTCCTACTATTTATGGTGTATGTGTGCACAAAAGGGGGCTCTTGTTTGAGGCTACCCTTCAGTTTTGGCATTTCTCCTGAAACTTATACAGAGACTAGACTGTGTTTTGTTGATAAACTTGTTATAAAAATAGTAACCATCTAGACTGCATCATTACACTAGTTTCTGCAGTCTCTGACCACACGTTTCCACTGCTAAGGCAGTTTCATGTGGGGAGGTTGGGAGTATCAGAACAATTGGTTTAACAGAATAGTGATATTCCTCCCAGAATAATGCCTAACCCTTGAGATTTCCAGGAAAATTTCCACCAAATAGGTCATGGGAAAGAGCTCTGGGATAATCCATGTCAGAGTTCTGCTATTTAGTCTGTATGCAACTTACAAATGCCTGTAAATAGTGAGTCCATGTGCCAATATTATCATTTATGTCTGCAATCCATTAACTATCTCTGTCATATTCTAGATTCTCAAATATTTTGCCTCTTCTTCAAAGAAAAATATTATGAACTATACACATAACCACATTTCTTTAAGTCATTGGTGCTGCTTAATATAGGGCCTTCTTTTCTCTCTCACTACAAGTAATAATTTGTGTATTATGTTATACTCTTACATGCCAAGTGGTAGGAAGTCACATATATGGCTGCTGCTGCTGCTGCTGCTAAGTCATTTCAGTCGTGTCTGACTCTGTGCGACCCCACAGACGGCAGCCCACCAGGCTCCCCCGTCCCTCGGATTCTCCAGGCAAGAACACTGGAGTGGGTTGCCACGTCCTTTCCAATGCATGAAAGTGAAAAATGAAAGTGAAGTCGCTCAGTCGTGTCCGACTCTTAGTGACCCCATGGACTGCAGCCCACCAGGCTCCTCCATCTATGGGATTTTCCAGGCAAGAGTACTGGAGTAGGGTGCCATTGCCTTCTCCGCACATATATGGCAAAGAATCTGAATTGTGTCTGTTCTGAGGCAATGGATTCATCTGTCTTTTCCCTAATGTTCTCAGATCCCTGGCCCACCAGTGTAGTAACTTATTTTTAAAAGAAACTATAAAAAATTTTTGAAATATAAATTTAAAAAATAAAAACAACAACAATAAGAAACTACTACACTGTTGGTAGGAATGTAAACTGGTACAATGACTATGGAGAATACTATGGAGGTTCCTTAAAAAACTAAAAATAGAACTACTATCCATCCATGTATGTGTATACTCAGTCACCTCCAACTCTTTGCCACCCAATGGATTGTAGCCTGCCAGGCTCCTCTGTCCAAGGATTTTACAGGAGAGAATATTGGAATGGATTGCCATTTCCTTCTCCAGGGGATCTTGCTGACACAGGGATTGAACCCATGTCTCTTCCATCTCCTGTATTGGCAGGCAGATTCTTTACCACTAACACCACCTGAGAAGTCTAGAACTACCATATGATCTATGAGTGGCAATTCCACTCCTGGGCATATATCCAGACAAAACATAACTTGAAAAGATACGTGTACCCTAATGTTGATTGCAGCATTAATTACAATAGCCAAGACATGGAAGCAACCTAAATGTTTGTCAACACCTGCTGCTGCTGCTGCTAAGTCACTTCAGTCGTGTCCGACTCTGTGTGACCCCATAGACAGCAGCCCACCAGGCTCCCCCATCCCTGGGATTCTCCATGCAAGAATACTGGAGTGGGTTGCCATTTCCTTCTCCAATGCATGAAAGTGAAACGTGAAAGTGAAGTCGCTCAGTCGTGTCGGACTCTTAGCGACCCCATGGACTGCAGCCTACCAGGCCCCTCCACCCATGGGATTTTCCAGGCAAGAGTACTGGAGTGGGGTGCCATTGCCTTCTATGTCTGTCAACAGAGGAATGGATAAAGATCTGGTAAATAAATGTAATGGAATATTCAGTTCAGTTCAGTCACTCAGTCATGTCCAACTGTTTGCGACCCCATGAATCGCAGCACGCCAGGCCTCCCTGTCCATCACCAACTCCCAGAGTTCACTCAGACTCATGTCCATTGGGATTCCCTGGTGGCTCAGAGGTTAAAGCATCTGCCTCCAATGCAGGAGACCTGGGTTCGATCCCTGGGTTGGGAAGATCCCCTGGAGAAGGAAATGGAAATCCACTCCAGTATTCTTGCCTGGAGAATCCCATGGACGGAGAAGCCTAGTAGGTTACCGTCCACGGGGTCGCAAAGAGTCGGACACGACTGAGCGACTTCACCTCATGTCCATTGAGTCCATGATGCCATCCAGCCATCTCATCCTCTGTCGTCCCCTTTTTCTCCCGTCTCCAATCCCTCCCAGCATCAAAGTCTTTTCCAATGAGTCAACACTTCACATGAGGTGGCCAAACTACTGGAGTTTCAGCTTTAGCATCATCCCTTCCAAAGAAATCCCAGGGCTGATCTTCAGAATGGATTGGTTGGATCTCCTTGCAGTCCAAGGGACTCTCAAGAGTCTTCTCCAACACCACAGTTCAAAAGCATCAATTCTTCAGTGCTCAGCTTTCTTCACAGTTCAACTCTCACATCCATACATGACCACAGGAAAAACCATAGCCTTGACTAGACGGACCTTTGTTGGCAAAGTAATGTCTCTGCTTTTCAATATGCTATCTAGGAATATTACTTGGCCATAAAAAAGAATGAAATAATGCCATTTGCAACAACATGGATGACCTAGAGATTATCATACGAAGTGAGGTAAGTCAGAGAGAGAAAGACAAATATGATATCACTTATATTGTGGACTCTAAAAAGATGATATAAGAACTTATTTACAAAACAGTAACAGACTCACAGACATAGAAAACAAACTTATGGCTACCAAAAGTAAAGGTGGGCTGCTGCTGCTGCTAAGTCACTTCAGTCGTGTCCAACTCTGTGTGAGATGGCAGCCCACCAGGTTCCCCCATCCCTGGGATTCTCCAGGCAAGAACACTGGAGTGGGTTGCCATTTCCTTCTCCAATGCATGAAAGTGAAAAGTGAAAGTGAAGTCGCTCAGTTGTGTCCAACTCTTCGCGACCCCATGGAAAAGTAATGTCTCTGCTTTTCAATATGCTATCTAGGAATATTACTTGGCCATAAAAAAGAATGAAATAATGCCATTTGCAACAACATGGATGACCTAGAGATTATCATACGAAGTGAGGTAAGTCAGAGAGAGAAAGACAAATATGATATCACTTATATTGTGGACTCTAAAAAGATGATATAAGAACTTATTTACAAAACAGTAACAGACTCACAGACATAGAAAACAAACTTATGGCTACCAAAAGTAAAGGTGGGCTGCTGCTGCTGCTAAGTCACTTCAGTCGTGTCCAACTCTGTGTGAGATGGCAGCCCACCAGGTTCCCCCATCCCTGGGATTCTCCAGGCAAGAACACTGGAGTGGGTTGCCATTTCCTTCTCCAATGCATGAAAGTGAAAAGTGAAAGTGAAGTCGCTCAGTTGTGTCCAACTCTTCGCGACCCCATGGACTACAGCCCACCAGGCTCCTCCAGTCCATGGGATTTTCAAGGCAAGAGTACTGGAGTGGGTGCCATCGCCTTCTCCAAAGGTGGGTTAGGGGGAAATAAATTAGGAGTTTGGGATTAACATATATACACTATTATATATAAAATATATAATCAACGAGGACTAACTATATAGCACAGGGGACTCTACTCAATATTCTGTAATAACCTATATGGGAAAGAATCTGAAAAAGAATGGAAATATGTATACATATAACTGAATGACTTTGCTGTATACCTGAAACTAACACAACATTGTAAATCAGCTAAACACCAATATAAAAAATTAAATTAACCATTTAAAATTAATTAAATTAAAAGAAGAAATTAAAGATAAATAAACATTGAGATAAATTTTAATTAAAAACAACTTTTAAGACACTAGATTGATCTGACATTATTCCTTCCAAAGGGTCATTGCTGGATGCCGACGACAACTGGCTTTTCTATTAAGAGCTCAGAAATCAAACCTTCAATAATTGTGTTAGACTTTTATCCATTGGTCAAAGGTATTCAGAATCCAAAGTTTGGTCTTCAGTTTTCTGGTGCTTATTCCATTCTTTCTGAGTCCTCAATGGTGAGTTAGAGGGTTCAGGCTAAATTTTCTCAGTTCCATAAGATATCTCTTGCCCCAATAAGGAGATTTGAAAACCTTTACAAATACCATCAGTCATAAATTTTAAGAATTTTTGGAAAATCAAACCACTTTCAAGTATATCATATGATTCTCACGGAAATTTATAAATCTCTTGTCTGCCTCATAAAGTAATATTCCTACATATTCCTGTTGAATACTTCCTTCTCTTTTCTAGAGAGAGACAGGAGATTTTCCTCTTTTCTAAGGCTTTTTTTTTTTTTTTTCCCCCTGCTGGCACTGCATAGCATGCAGAATCTGATCCTCACCAGGGATCAAATTTGTGTCCCCTGCAATGGGAGAATGGATTCTAAAGCACTGGCCCAACAGGGAAGTCCTTTTAAGGCTTTTTAAAATTGAAATAACCATGTTAGTTCTTTTGTTTGCCTTTCTGGTCTAGGACATAATAATTCACTCTGTGCTTTCTTCTTTCTAGACAATATTCTCTTAAAAAATTAATGGGCAGGATGAGATGATTATGTGCCTTGTTACATATTCCCCAAGGGATAGTATACTGAAAAATGAAAATCTGGTTGTAAAATGGCTTTTGACCATATTTTTCTTAAAATGAGACAATCAATTACATAATTATCTCCGGCACAACTTCTGACTCCTTTTGCAATATCATTCTTTATATGACTCAATCATGAAAAATAATGGTCAACATCATTTTTCCACAGCCACCCACCTCCCATGTGGAATGAAGTCACCAAGGGCTGTTAGACCAAAACGCTCCAGGCTTTTTGGAGACCTTACCATTCACCAAAATCTCCTAACAGCCTCCCTCCTCTTTTTCTTCTAGCACTTTAAGATGAAAGGGTAAAAAAAAAAAAAAAAAAGAAATACACTGTGTTATTATGGAAGCCTTCTCTGTTCTAATTGAATTTGTACTTCAATAAATTCTTCAAATTTCCTTTAAACTTTCCTAGGAAATGTTGTAGCTTAATACTTCTTTCACACTGGACCAAAAGTCTTTGTAAGATTTTCCCCATACAAAAGGCTTACATGCCTGTTTGTCCATTTGGTTTCTTAGACTCCATATTTCTTATGATACTTGCTTCTGGTTAGTCATGCCTTAGCCCTATAAAGACCCACGGAAGGATTCTCTCGTTGTGAAACTTCCACACAGGACAGATTTTGCGTTCCATTTTCCAGAATGGCCAGAGACACTGGTTGCATTCGGAGTTGTGTGCTAGCCCTCCTTGTCTTCTCCTTAAGCTGGCTCATCCCAGCGGGGATGAGGGGAGGGTCTACCTCCTTTCATGAGGGGAGGGTCTACTTCTCTCTTGCTTCTGCTGTATCTCTAATACCTAACCCATGCATGCGCACATGCTGTCGCTGAGTCGTGTCTGACTCTTTTGCGACCTCATGGACTGCGTAGCCCACCAGGCTCCTCTGTCCATAGGACTTCTCAGGCAAGAATACTGGAATGGGTGCCATTTTGACCAACTGGCTTGTCAGTTCAACCCAGGGATCAAATCTGCATCTCTTGCATCTCCTGCCTTGGCAAGAGGAGTCATAACCACTGAGCCACTTGGGAAGCCCCTAATACCTAGCCCAGTGCCCAGTATATTCAGTTCAGTTCAGTTCAGTCGCTCAGTCGTGTGCAACTCTTTGCCTAGTATATGCTGCTGCTGCTGCTGCTAAGTCGCTTCAGTTGTGTCTGACTCTGTGCGACCCCATAGATGGCAGCCCACCAGGCTCCCCCGTCCCTGGGGTTCTCCAGGCAAGAACACTGGAGTGGGTTGCCATTTCCTTCTCCAGTGCATGAAAGTGAAAAGTGAAAGTTGCCTAGTAGATATTAGTCCTCAATCTCTGTTTGTTGAGACAATGAATTAGTCCCTTCCCTGAAGATCACGTGTGTGGGGGGATGGGGAGGTGGGATGAATTGGGAGATTGGGATTGACACATATGCACTACTATGCATAAAATAGACAACTAATGAGAACCTACTCTATAGCATAAGAAACTCTGCTCAATGCTCTGTGGTGACCTAAATGGGAAAGAAACCTAAAAAAAGAGTATGTACATATGACTGGATATGACTGATTTGTATATGAAAAAGTATATACATATGATACATATATGTATACATATAACTTATTCACTTTGCTGTGCAACAGAAACAGCATTATAAATCAACTATACTCCAATTTAAAAAAAATCATGTATAGAGTATGAACCACTAATTTGTTTAAAAGATCTCTTCTAAAATAAAATAAAATAAAAGATCTCTTCTCTGTGCCAAGGTTTAGAGTCACGATCAGCAGATTTTTGAGTGTCCTAAATTCCTTGGATATGCAGTGAAGGCCACAGACATTCTGCGCAGGAAGGGTTTAAATGCCCACCTTCAAAGGGTCAGCTGAGAATTCAGAGACTGACTAACTCCCTAAGTTCCATCCATGAGCTCTACCTTAAGAGCCTCTGGTCTCAACTGTTCATGAATCTATGATAAGCAAGGCCAGGAATAGAGGGCTGAGAAAAGGGACTTCCCGAGTGGTGGGGATCTGAGGAGCTGAAACAGAGACTTGGAGGTCACGGATGGCCAGTGAAAGCCACAGACAGATGGTGAAGAGTTGGGATCAAGGAGAAAGTTGAAGAAACTTCATTGATGAAGAAAATGTGAGAAGATTAGCCTTACTCAGCACAGAGATATTCATTCAAACAAACACTGTAAGTAAAATTCTTGGGGTGCCCTGGAGTTGAGATCTGGTGTTTACAAAAAGGAAATAGAGATCTGAAACTGCCTAGGACTTGGGACCCAAGACCCAAGTGGTTTCTCCTTCCAGAGTCCAGGCTGAGGGAGTCACCAGCACTGGACTTTCCATGCAGAGTGAGAAGGGGAAACAGCAGGGTAAAGGAAAATCTAACTCAATTTGTCAGTTTCATTGAGCATCTACATTGTTTTGACTAGGCTATGAGCTAGGGATAAAGCAGGGACACTTTCCTCGTGGAGCTCGAATGGCTGCCTGTCGTGCCTGCATATCAGAAGGGAGAAGAGTGACTCGTGTCTCACACTGAGGAACGGCATCAGCAGTCCAGTGCGCCCCACAGTTCCCACACAGAAGAGCAATGGCAAGCAGCTAGGAGCAACTGTGCTCTCCAGGGGCCATCGGGCCATGTCTGAAGACAACTTGGGTTGTCATACCTGGAGGAGCAGGAGATACTTCTGGCATCCAGTGTGTGCAAATGTAAATTGGTACAACCGCTATGGAGAATAGGATGGAGGTTCTTTAAAAACTAGAACTAGCATGTGTAAGTGAAAATGTTAGTCACTCAGTCATGGCCAACTCTTTGCAACTCCATGGATTGTAGCCTACCAGGCTCCTCTGTCCATGGAATTCTCCAGGTAAGAATACTGGAGTGGGTGGCCATTCCCTTCTCCATGGGATCTTCCCATCCCAGGGATCAAACTCGGGTCCCCTGCATTGCAGGCAGATTGTTTACCATCTGAGCCAACAAGAAAGCCCTGCAGAACGCCATATGATCCAGCAATGCCACTTCTGGATATATATTCAGAGAAAACCATCATTTGAAAAGATACATGGACTCTATGTTCATTGCAGTGTTATTAGCAATAACCATGACATGATGCGAGGCAGTACCCACCATGAACGGTTCAGCCCAAGAAATCAACAGTGCTGAGGATGACGAGCCCTGCACACGAGTAAGGGCTCTGTACACGCTTGTGTACTGTTTCCTGCTTTGCTTGACACACTCAGGGAATGAAGGTTACTACCATGAGAAAAACAAACAGGGAAAATGCACATTTCCCCAGACACAGTCTTCAGTGGAGGAATTTCACCAGCTAACCGGTGCTGTGAGGGTGGAAAGTTGTGCAAGGTGCAATGAAACAGTGCTGGGAGCTCTATGTTTGGGGTAAATTTCATTGGAAGGTGGACACAAGGAATATGTGCACATTTAAAATCAGCCTAAGTCAAACCTCATCAGACCAGAAGGGTAACTCTCATGCAACAGACACCACATAACTCATCCTGAGCTTAGGAGAAATGGCTTTTGCATTGTGTTGTGTCCCTGCCTGCCCCCAGCAGTGCAGCTAATTGGGAGATATTGGGATGCTCTTCCTTCTGCACGATCGCCACGTGGGCAGGAATTTGAAGGGCCTGGAGTTCTGAACTCCTGTAGCCCATAAGGCCAAATTGCATATCTATATTTGAAGATAGCTGCGCTTTGATTTCATTCAACTTTCTTCAAAGCACTGAGTCACTGAAAGCGAGAAAGACGTTGCCAACTGAATGTACCTCCTTTGTTTCTATTTTACAAACTGCCAGTGAAACAGACAGCGAAGAGCTTGGCCCTTAAAACACTGTCGATTTGCTCACTTACAGTTCCTGCCCATTTTTTCTTTCCTCTGGGACACTCTCTGCTTTTATTGTCAGACCACCCAGGGAGATCCTTGATTCTGCAGGGTGTTGTGGCAGGGTTTGAATTCTTGGGAGCATGGTCCCATAGCCATGGAAGAACAGGTGTCAGAGGCCAAAAGCTGGTGCAGAGTGCTTTAGTGAGGTCCCAGCTGCGGCCTTCACCCTCACTCTCTCTCTTTGTAGAGAGTCAAAGTCTTTATGTCCCACTGTTCCTGTCAAAGGTGCAACAGGACACAAGCCAATTATCTGAAGAGGAGCTAACCAGTGTTCCTCCCCACCACCACATCCAATACTTTAGCCACCTGATGCGAAGAGTTGACTCATTGGAAAAGACCCTGATGCTGGGAGGGATTAGGGGCAGGAGGAGAAGAGGATGACAGAGGATGAGATGGCTGGATGGCATCACTGACTCAGTGGACATGGGTTTGGGTGGACTCTGGGAGTTGGTGATGGACAGGGAATCCTGGCGTGCTGCAATTCATGGGGTCACAAAGGGTCGGACACGACTAAACAATTGAAAAACCACCACCATTAGATGTACTGGCTGCCAGGTCTGTGGGCATCCTCCTATGTTCTGCAAGTCAGTGCCCTTCCATCCCATCATCCCACCTCCTGAAGGAGTGCAGGCCACTGGAAGTGATTCTGAGTCACTGTGATTTTAATGGAATACAACATCTGGCCCAAAAGTGGTTATGATTCTGACGTGTTTTTTACTGACCTTCTCCCCAGATAATCTCTTTTGAGAGAAATAAGTTAATTTTATGAGGTCACAAAAAGATGGTCTGGTTAATAAACTTGATCTGTATCTACAATCTGTCAGATGAACTATTATGTGATGGTTTACAGAAGCCTCAAGAGAAGAATCTCAGACCAAAGAGCCCATGTATCTCATTCGAAGTTAGTGCTACAAAGGGAAGGACCACACAAAGGAGATGTTTAGAGAAAATGAATTTGGTAACTTCAGAGAAATTCCTACAGCAAGGTCTTGGAGGTTAATGAGCCTGTGCATGGTGACAGTAGAAGGGAATCTGATAGGTGACTGTGCAAAAGAAAGGTAAGCTTAGAATATCTAACAGAGGATCAGAATAATCATGTAATCTCAAAAAGCACATGTGCACTTAAGATGCAAGTTATAAAATAAATGCTACACGGAAATCGGTTTCTGAGCTATGAGTGGAATTTCCCCATGAAAAAACACCCCCACTACCTTCTTGTAGCTACACGTACGAACCAAAGGTTTAAAGAGCCTCACTATGAGCCCTCATTATCAGTATTACTAGAATAAAAGTACATAGTTTAGGAGGTTTCCATGAAAGGAATCGTTCAGAATATATTCCTTTGCAGAAAATGACAGCTCATGTTTCCAAACTCTTATTATGACTATGGTCAGCCTTTGGAGATAAAAGAAATAAATACAAGATGAGGGGCCACTAAAGGAATTCAAACAAATAGGGAAATTCAGCTACTTGAAGTTGACACAGGAAGTGGATGGTTTCACATTCACAAACTAAACAGCCCTAGAAAATGAGCATGTATCACATACTGAAAGCTCGGGGAGGGGGAAACATTTGCAGACCACTTACAAGACTTTCCAAAACACAGCTTTGGTTTCCTTTAAAGCTACCATCATAAACGCAGGAAATCTGGAAGCCTGTTTTACATAGAAGTTTTATCATTACAATATATGAGAATGTTGCCTTTGGCTGGGCTCACAGAACGCTCACAAAGAGCTCGGCAAACTAGGTATGACCTGTGAGCCAAAGCCTGCCCACCACCAGTGTTTGTTCAGTCTGAGAGGAGAGAAATCTTCTTACATTTTTAAATGGTGAAAAGAAAAGTCAAAAGGATAATAACAGTTTATGACACATGAAAATCAATTGCAATCAGAACTTGAAGATCCATGAAGTCTCTTTGAAACTCTTTGCGACCTCATGGACTGGAGCACTACAGACTCCTCTGTCCATGGGATTCTCCATGCAAGAACACTGGAGTGGGTTGCCATTTCTCCCCCTAAGGGATCTTCCCAACCCAGGGATAAAATCCAAGTCTCCTGCATTGCAGGCAGAGTCTTTACCATCTGAGCCACCAGGAAAACCCTGTTTGGAACACAGCCCTCCCCAACAGTTTACATTTTGTCCATGGCTGCTTTTAAGCTACAAGCAGAGTTGAGTCCTTCCGACAGAGACCCTTATGGTCTGCAAAGCAGAAAATATTTACTACCTAGCCCTTTACCAAAAACATTTCCTGGCTGGTCCTCTAATATGTTAAAGACCAGCTTAATCTGAAAGTAAAAGTACCAAAAAACAAAAAAACCCCACCAATATGGAGGAAAAAGGAGAGAGAATAATGTCTTGTTCATTAGTTGATTTTCATAAGCTGCACTTGACTCTGTCCTGCATATCTGTACCTGCTCTCATGATACCCTGGCCATCTCCAATTAAAGAGAGTGCCCTCCCTGCAAACCTTGTCAATCTTTCTGTTATGTGATCTGCGGAAAGCTCAGGTGTGGTCTGAAATTTGATGCAAAAGTTGGAATTAGTTCTTATTTCAGCTGGTTGAGGTTACCTAGGTAACACAACAAACCAAAAATAGCTGAAGAAGCTGTGTAAATGAAAAACAAATATATGCAGAGAGGGAGCAATCAGTTTTCAGAAGAAAGAGAAATGTTCTTTTGGATGGAGTGCCCCATTGGGAATGAGATGCCTGGTGTTAAATGAAGGGAAGGGAGTGGAGGGATTTTGTGGGTCCCAGTGGGACTTCTGAACAGCTAACAGAGTACAGAATTTTATTACTGATTGTGAGCTGTGGCAAAGTTTAGAGTTCCCTGTTTGTACTCATACCATGAAGGTCAATGCGTATTTTGGTAACAAATTTCCATGCAGAGAGAATGGTAACTTTGGGGATTATTCTCATGGCAGGTTTTGTGGTCTTTCACACACTTTTTTTCCTTTCCTTGAATTCAGATGAAAATGAGCATCAAGGCATCAGAAATGCCAGAGGATAATGCAAGTGGTTATAGACCTTCACTCCTCCAGGTGGGTTCCGTGGACCAGCAGCGTCAGAATCTTTTGGTAGCTCTGTGGAAATACAGAATCTCAACCCTCCCCCTCCCAGATCTGCATGTGAAAGGGATTCCCAGATCATCTGAATATACGGGAATTTTTGAGATGCACTAATCATACCACCAGGGGAGCAGAGATACAGTTCCAGGTTCAAATGGTGCTAATTCACTGGTTCAGTTCAGTTCAATTGCTCAGTCGTGTCTGATTCTTTGTGACCCCATGGACTGCAGCACGCCAGGCTTCCCTATCCATCACCAATTCCCGGAGCTTGCTCAAACTTATGTCCATTGAGTCGGTGATGCCATTCAACCATCTCATCCTCTGTCATCCCCTTCTCCTCTCGCCTTCAGTCTTTCCTAGCATCAGGGTCTTTTCCAGTGAGTCAGTTCTTTGCATCAGGCAGCCAAAGTACTGGAGTTGTAGCTTTAGCATCAGCTCTTCCAATGAATATTCAGGACTGATTTCATTTAGGATGGACTGGTTGGATCTCCTTGCTCTCCAAGGGACTCTCAAGAGTCTTCTCCAACAACACAGTTCACTGGTAGCCTTGGACAAATTCCTCACTGTCTTGTGGCCTCAGTCATCTTCTCTCTCAAGTGGGCCTAAAATCACCTTCCCCTAATTTTTGAACAATATTCTCACTCCCCTGAAATCATGAACTTGAACCTGCTTGAAAGAATATGAAGTACTCTACGGTGACAAGATCTTGTTAATGGTCAGCATCTCTAGACCCCAACCATGCGTTCTGCTCTACACTGTGCTGACTTCTGAAGATGGAGCTTTCAGTTCAGTCTCACAAAAACTGTCTGATGAGAGTAATCCTGTCAATTTCACCTTATAGATACGGAAGCTGAGCCATGGCGAAATTCAGTGCTTCACCCAGGGTTGTACATCTCTTCCATCCCAGAAGTGGAGTTTGAGCCCCTAGGCTATGTCTTACCCCTAAACTACACTGCCTCTAAAATACAATACTGACCAGTGGGAATATGAAATTATAATCAGAAAGGACAGTTTAAAAAACCACTTCACCTGGAAAATCCCATGGATGGAGGAGCCTGGTAGGCTGCAGTCCATGAGGTCGCTGAGTTGAACACAACTGAGCAACTTGACATTCACGTTTCACTTTCATGCATTGGAGAAGAAATGGCAACCCACTCCAGTGTTTTTGCCTGGAGAATCCCAGGGACGAGGGAGCCAGGTAGGCTGCCGTCTATAGGGTCGCACAGAGTCAGACACGACTGAAGTGACTTAGCAGCAGCAGCACAGTGAGAACAAAGGCATAACATGTTTTAAACTCTTTCTGCTTTTGAATCTACGCAAAAGGAAGAAAACTTTAAACAGAGAAGTACTCTGAAGATTAATGATGCCAAGTCCCTGAACACCCAAGCCAACCTGAATGTGTTATCAAAAATGGTGGCCAGCTGGGGTCCGTGGCTTTGATGACTGGGGTTCATGCAAACTGCCAGGAGATGCCCTGGGTTATCCATTGAGATACAGTGTGTCTTAGACTTACAAAAGTTAGTTGTCACAGTTGAAGGAAGATAAAGTCTTTAGAGTAGAAATTTACAGAGCTGACCCTAACCTTACAATTTAGCTTCAAAATGTTTCAGCTATAAAGATATTTTGTGTATTTTTCAGGGTCTACTCTGTTCCCTCTGGCAACAGAAACTTTAAGCTTCCAGATGGTTCTAAACAAACATCATTTGGAAACCTCTTAAAAATCCCCCTACTTCTTGGCTTTGGGCTAATAGCTTGCTTGTTTTGCATTGAGGATTATCTTAAGAGTTTTTCAAATATTGACTCAAGTATTGACCCTTTCAACAATCTATTTTGGTAAGTGGTACTATTCATTCTAGATTATGATTTAGATCAATTGTGTTATTATTTAGCTGAGGAAGCACAGATAGGTTAAGTGATGCTCCTAAGATCACACAGATAGTATCTGGTAGAACTGGATTTCAAACTGAAGCAGTGGGTCCACATTCCCTACTCTTATTATTACCCTAGAGAGCCTGTGAGTAAAGTTACCTCTCAGGGATTTTTTTTTTTTTTTTGACTTTGACGTTAGTATGGTTCAAAGTGAAATCAAAGTGTTAGTCACTCAGTCGTGTCCGACTCTTTGTGACTCCATGGACTGTAGGCCGCTGGGCTCCTCTGTCCATGGATTCTCCAGGCATGAATACTGGAGTGGGTTGCCATGCCCTCCTCCAGGGATCTTCCTGATCCAAGGATTGAACCCATGTCTCCTGCATTGCAGGCAGATTTTACTATCTGAGCCACCAGGGAAGCCCTTAATATGATTACAAAATATATTTTTAAAGGAGGACCTAAAAGCTGCATTGGTGAAATATTGGTGTTTTCATCTTTAAGAAAAAATGAAGGGCAGTTCTGACTGAGTGACTTAGCATACACACATGCACAATCATAGCTTTGGAGAGTCCACGTGATTAAGGACCACATGGATGAAACCATTGCACCCACATTTTTAGTCTTATTCTGGGGCAGGGTTTCTCAGCGTCAGGGGAAGGGGGGCCATCTCACCACCCCCTCTCCCTGCCCAGGGATGGTTTCGATCGTCACCGCTTGGGGAGGTTGGGAACTGGGGTTGCTACCAGCATCTAGTGAGTTAGAGGTGAGAGTTGCCACTAAACATCCTATAGCGCATGGGACAGTACCCACCGTAAAGGATGAACTAGCTCCATGTGTCACTAACACTGAAGTTAACAAACCCTGTTCTGTAGGAATAAGGGTAGATGGCATTTACTGGGCACTAGTTAAGAACATGCACACAAACCACAGACCAGGGGAGAAGGTGCCAGATGTTAGATGTGACAGACAAGTAGACAGTTACAAAACCAGGAGGAATGTGCTGGATTGAAAACGGTGCAAGGTGCTTAAAGGTACAACGGGAGGGACAAGTGCCAACAGCCTTCACAGGGATTCCAGGGCTGAGTCAGACACACCAAGGAGGGCAGGTTCACCACAGATCAGAATGTGCAGGGCAGAGATTTGCAGAGACATGGATGGACCTAGAGATGGTCAGACTCAGTTCAGTTCAGTTGCTCAGTCGTGTCTGATTCTTTGCTATCCCATGAATCGCAGCACACCAGGCCTCCCTGTCCATCACCAACTCCGGAGTTCACTCAAACTCACGTCCATCGAGTCAGTGATGCCATCCAGCCATCTCATCCTCTGTCGTCCCCTTCTCCTCCTGCCCCTAATCCCTCCCAGCATCAAAGTCTTTTCCAATGAGTCAACTCTTCGCATGAGGTGGCCAAAGTACTGGAGTTTCAGCTTTAGCATCATTCCTTCCAACGAACACCCAGGACTGATCTCCTTCAGAATGGACTGGTTGGATCTCCTTTCAGACCAAGGGACTCTCAGGAGTCTTCTCCAACACCACAGTTCAAAAGCATCAATTCTTTGGTGCTCAGCTTTCTTCACAGTCCAACTCTCACATCCATACATGACTACTGGGAAAACCATAGCCTTGACTAGATGGACTTTTGTTGGCAAAGTAATGTCTCTGCTTTTAAATATACTATCTAGGTTGGTCATAACTTTCCTTCCAAGGAGTAAGCATCTTTTAATTTCATGGCTGTACTCACCATCTGCAGTGACTTTGGAGCCCCAAAAAATAAAGTCTGACACTGTTTCCACTGTTTCCCCATCTATTTCCCATGAAGTAATGGGACCAGATGCCATGATCTTCGTTTTCTGAATGTTGAGCTTTAAGCCAACTTTGTCACTCTCCTCTTTCACTTTCATCAAGAGGCTTTTTAGTTCCTTTTCACTTTCTGCCATAAGGGTGGTGTCATCTGCATATCTGATGGTCAGACTAAAGTGAAGTAAAACACACAGAGACAAATACCATAATATGATCTATCACTCATACATGGAATCTGAAAAACAGATACAAATGGACTTATTTTCACAACAGAAACAGACTCACAGACACAGAAAACAAATTTATGCTTATCAAAGGGAAAAGGGTAGTAGTGGGAAGATAAATTCAGAGTTTGAGATGAACATGTACATACCACTATATACATACCACTATGTATAAAATGGACTTCCCTAGTGGCTCAGACGGTAAAGCGTCTGTCTACAATGTGAGAGACTTGGGTTCAATCCCTGGATTGGGAAGATTCCCTGGAGAAGGAAATGGCAACCCACTCCAGTACTCTTGTCTTGAAAATCCCATGGACGGAGAAGCTTGGTGCAGGCTACTATCCATGGGGTCACAAAGAGTCAGGCATGACTTAGCAACTTCACTTTCTATGTATGCTGCTGCTGCTAAGTCACTTCAGTCATGTCCGACTCTGTGTGACCCAATAGATGGCAGCCCACCAGGCTCCCCCGTCCCTGGGATTCTCCAGGCAAGAACATTGGAGTGGGTTGCCATTTCCTTCTCCAATGCATGAAAGTGAAAAGTGAAAGTGAAGTCGCTCAGTCGTGTCCGACTCTTAGCGACCCCCATGGACTGCAGCCTACCAGGCTCCTCGTCCATGGGATTTTCCAGGCAAGAGTACTGGAGTGGGGCGCCATTGCCTTCTCCTTTCTATGTATAAAATAGATAATCAGTGAGGACCTGCTGTATAGCACAGGGAACTATATTCAATATCTTGTGATAATATATAGTAGAATATAATATGAAAAGAATATATGTGTGTGTATATATGTTTGAGTGTGATTTTATATATATATATATATATATATATATACATACACACGTATATAATAGCTTTTTATACCTGAAAAAGGTCCATCTAGTCAAAGCTATGGTTCTTCCAGTAGTTATGTATGGATGTAAGAGTTGGACTATAAAGGAAGCTGAGTGCGAAGAATTGATGCTTTTGAACTGTGGTGTTGGAGAAGGGTCTTGAGAGTCCTTTGGACTTCAAGGAGATCCAACCAGTCCATCCTAAAGGAAATAAGTCCTGCCTATTCATTGGAAGAACTGATGCTGAAGCTGAAACTCTAATACTTTGGCCACCTGATATGAAGAACTGACTCCTTAGAAAAGACCCTGATACTGGGAAAGATTGAAGGCAGGAGGAGAAGGGGATGACAGAGGATGAGATGGTTGGATGCCGTCACTGACTCAATGGACAGGAGTTTGAGCAAGCTCTGGGAGTTGGTGATGGACAGGGAAGCCTGGCATGCTGCAGTCCATGGGGTTGCAACGAGTTGGACACGACTAAGCGACTGAACTGAACTGACACCTGAAAAAATCAACTGTACTTCAATTAAAAAAAAAAAAAAAAAGAACCTGTAGGGCAGAAATAGAGCAGCATGGGGCTTGGGTTTTGTTTTTTGGTTTTATGTTTGCTAAGGCCTAGACATGTTTTTAGCTCTGGCACATCCCATTGCTTGCTTTCTGTCTTGACCTCTAAGGCATTCCCCTTTTCTATCCTTAAGGAGTTCAGTGGCAACTTTTGGAAAACCTGATTGCAAGCTGAGCTGGACTAGGAACTCATCAGTACAGAAAACCTCTCTGCCGGGGAGAAAGCACGGCAGAGAGTGTCACCACTAAATGAGCCATTAGACGCATTCAGTCCTAGATTAGGAGGCAGAGGACTCTGATTGCAAAAAAAGTGGGAGAGATGTAAAAGCTCTGATTTATCTGGGACCATTAAAAGCTTTAAGGGAGCAAAATAGAGCACCAAGGTAAGGAGCTAAAGGGTAATAACAGGAGAAGCTTCTCCTGTCTTCCAGTCAGCTTTAGGAGAGCCAATGCAGGAAAAGCTTATGAAATGCTCTGATGCTAACCATTCATCATTATCCAATTTGTGTTTCACCCTCCAAAAAGAAGAGGTTAAGCCCAAGTGGTGCAGAGGCTAAATCGCACGTGGAAGATGGACGAGCACGTGGCTGACCCGCCTGGTTACTGCTATGGTTGGTGACCTGCTGTGGTCCTTGATGTGAAGACAGTGACCTCTTTCACAGAAGTTTACATTTTGGGGGAGGCAGTCTGGGGGTTCCAAGTTTCCTCTGCATCCTCACTCTTGGCAGACACAGAGGAGAGGAAATTTGCCACTTGGGGCTCTCTCAAACCAAGGTGCAACTTTTGGCATCTGCCTTCCCAAAGTTTAAAGTCGGAGCTTGCGCTGTGCAGGGGTGTGTGTCTTTTGGGGAAAGTGGGAGTTTGTTCTGATGAAAGTGAATCTGTCTCTTCAGTGAAAACTGGGCTTCCCTTGGGTTTAGTTGCTCTTTCGCGGGTGGGGATGGAGGGGTTGGGTAGAGGCTGGAAGGGAGAGCAGCAGGATCCACCCTTCGCTTGCCCCCACTGTTGAGAGTTTTGATCAGTGTCCCTCGTTTCTTACTTACACAAAGCAGTGGGCACAAATAGATTGCTGATAAATCAGCTTTTCACTGAAGCAGCATTTTTTTGTGGATAACTTTCTTTTTGGTAGGCAAGGAATATGTCAAAACCGTGTGCTTAAAAAGCCTTTCTGCCTTTTCCTGGGATTAGTTCTAGATCTCATTGGAAAATAGTGGGTTGCTGAGGCCCATGAGGCCCCTGCAAATAACGTATTCTGCAAACA
>SJXQ01011300.1:108977-139434 GCA_006408695.1 Aepyceros melampus
TATAATGAGATACATGCCCTCAAGGAGGGAGAAAGAAGTAGAAAAGCTATTCTAGTGTCACTTCACCTTCCAACAGAATCAAATTCAAGCAATTCCAGGCAGATCGGAATCAATACCATTCGAAAAACCTGAGGAGTGGATTCTTCATGCAAAGATACAGGATGGGCCTTTTGTGCTGCAGTCTTGGATGGCATCTCCAACTCAATGGACATGAGTTTAAGCTAACTCTGAGAGATAGTGAAGCACAGGGAAGCCTGGTATGCTGCAGTCCATGGGGTCACAAAGTCAGATATGACTTAGCAATTGAATAACAAGATTGTGTGAAAACAGCCCAAACTTGTGCCGTGGAGGTTAAGAGAATGGAGGATAAACATATTACAAGATCTCCCTCTCACAAAACTCGACAAAATTATGAACTATAGGTGAGCCTGCCCCTGTTATTTCAAACTCAGGCAATGAACTGTAAAGGCAAATCAGGGCTGTAGATAGATGTTATAGGAAACATATAAGAAAACTCATTATAAGAACTGCAAATATATTTTTTACTATCACCAAATACTCCCCTCCATTCATCTTTCCCTATAAAAGTGAGTCTTTCTGCTTTGGGTATCCAGCTTGGATTCTCCTGAAACAGGGTTCACCCCAAATGGCTGCCTGATGCCTAACTACCATTTATGAGTTCTGCTTGAAACACACCATGGAACTCCATAATTGCATCACAGCTCATCTGGTTTGTTGGAAGGCCTCTGGACAGAACCACTTAGCCAACCATTCTCCTGGAAGATCTTCCTCCTAGGAAACCTTCCTTACCCACTTGGAGTAAATACAGAGGCAGCCAGCTCTTCACTCAATCAATAGAGGAGGGTATGGCAACCTACTCCAGTATTCTTGTCTGGAGAATCCCATGGACAGAGTCTTGTGCAGACTGTTTTAACCAAGGGAAGTTTGGGAAAAGGGTGCTCTTGGCAAGATTTCTTTCGCCGTGTCATAATTAGGCAATTGCAAAAGGTTGTTGAGAGCCAGCAGATGGAGCAGATAAGGGAGGCCCTATCAGCTTTTTGGCCAGTTGGGATTACATCCTGAACTTGAAACTGTTTACCCTTAGGAAAAAACCAGGCCCTTCTCTCTCTGCTTCTACTGGAAAGGGCAGGGCAGGTTTAGGCTTATCAGACACACGTTAATTTTTCTTTGAGCTCATGAAGGCTGATCATTTCTGCAGCCAAAACATAATGGAAAGGCTTAGCAGCCTATTGCCAAACTATTCTGTTTTCTGTAAAGCTCACCTCTTGAGGCTGGATTCTGCTCTCAACTTTACCAGGCCCTTCCAAGCCTGTGGGGCATAGCATAGGTCTTCTTGAAGGCAAAACAACAGAAACCTCCCCACCTTTTCCTGGAGAGCAGAGGGAATCCCTGGTGGCTTAAATGGTAAAGAATCTGCCTGCTATACAGGAGATCCAGGTTTGATTCCTGGGTGGGGAAGATCTGCTGCAGGAGGAAATAGCAACCCACTCCAGTATTCTTGCCTGGAGCATCTCATGGACAGAGGAGCCTGGTGGAGTTGCAGAGTCCAACACGACTGAGTGACTAACACAACAGAGGGAATGTGTTCTCTGTTTGTCCTTTTTTGGGCTCAGGTTACTGCAAACGTTTTTTTGAGTTTGTTTCTCAGGCCAACGAAGAGTCGATGCAGCAAATCATTTGTGGAAACTGTCTGGCTTTGGTCTGTTGTCTGTGTTTTTAAATATCATTGAGCTATTTTATCACCATTCTACTTAGTACACACCCACGCTTGGAATGCCTCCACCTGGAGTGACAGTCATATCTTTTTTATTCCCATTTTAGAATTTGTTTGAGATGTTAGAATTTGTTGTTTAGGGTACAGGATTTATATAAGATGGAAACTATCAATTCTTTTTTTTAATGATATTATTATCTTTTGGCGTGCTGCAATCCATGGGTTGCAGAGTCAGACACGACTTAGTGACTAAACAACAACTGTTTTCTTTCTAATTTCAGAAGCAATATGTGTTCATGGCAGACAACTAGAAAGACATAAAAGTGTCATGTAAAAAATAACAATCACCCACAATCTCCACACCCCCAGGGATAATCACATTAGTATTCTGATGCATTTCTTTCCAGTGTTTACATTATTTTTTTAGTTGAAATATAACTGACCTACAATACTATGTTCCAGGTGTGTAACATAGGGTTTCAGTATTTATATACATTCCTAAAAATCACCATGATAAGTCAAGTTACCATCAGTCACCATACAAAATATTAGTGAGTGAGTGATAGTTGCTCAGTCGTGTCTGACTCTGCAACCCCATGGACTAAATCCTGCCAGGCTCCTTTGTCCATGGAATTCTCCAGGCAAGAATACTGGAGTGGGTTGCCATTTCTATTACAATGTAATTGACTATATTCCCCATGCTGTAAACTTAATCCCGTGACTCATTCAATTTGTAACTGAAAGTCTGTAGCTCTTAATCTCCCTCATCTATTTCTCCCCTCCTCCCATCTCCTGCTTCTCTGGCAACCACCAGAGAGACTTGCAGTCTTTTATAGGGCCATCTACATAATTTATGGGGTCCAGTACCAAAATGAAAATGTAGGGCTCTTTGTTCAAAACTTATCAAGATTGTCAAGACAGAGCCAGAGCCCATGAATAAACCAAGTGTGGGGTCCTTCTGCATGCAAGGCCCTGCATGACAAAACACGTCCCCTGCTCAAGAAACCCACCTCGATTCTGAACAATTCACAGGCAATTTGATGGTTATCCAGGATCTGTGTGTCCCTCATCCACTTCCCTGCTTGCTAACTTGGGACAAATCTCTGGTCCTTCAGAAACTCCTACATTAAGTTGTGGACTTGGAAAATAAATAATATAAAATGAAATATATTCATTTGGCTAAAAGCGTTTGGTGAGGGACAGGTACAGATAAATAGTGAGATATTTCTCCATTGCTTGATTATTTCATTTGTCCTTATTGTGAAATAGTGGGACAGAATGGGAGAATCGTAAAACCACTCAAATGAAATGCAGAGCCTCAAAAAGTTAAACACAGAATTACCATATGACCCAGCAATTCCACACCGAAGTAAGTATATGACCCAGAAGAACTGAAAAAAAAGGGGGTTCAAACAGATACTTAAACGGCAGTGCTCTCAGCAGCACTGTTCACAATAGTGAAAAGGTGAAGACAACCCCAATGTCCATCAGTGGTTGAAAGGAGAAAGTATTTGTGGTTTATGCATACAATGGAATATTATTCCACCATGAAAAGGAATGAAGAACTGATATATGGTACAACTTGGATGAACCTCAAAAAGGCAGTCATAAAAGGCCATGTATTGTATGATTCTATTTACACGAAATGTCCAGAACAGGCGAATCCACAGAGACAGTAAACTGACTGCTGGTTGCGAGGGGCTGGGAGTATGGAAGAATGGGATGTAAACGCGTGTGTGTATGAGGTTGCCCTTGGGGGTGATGAAACGTTCTGGAACTAGACAGATGCAACGGTTGCACAACACTGTGGATGTACTAAATGCCATTGAATTGCTCACTTTTTAATTTTATGTGAATTTTACCACAATTTCTCATTCTAACATAAGAAGCCAGGTAAGCAATCCCTTTCAGTGAAGATGCGGAGGTGGAAAAAGGCCCAGAGCTTCAAAGCTATTGTCCGCAGGGAGCCCATCATGAAATCTACAGTCACGACCATTAGAGTCACTTCAGAAAGATCCTGTTTCACCACAAGGATATTACTGGAGAGTGTGACATATCTGTACCCTGATGTTCAGAGACCATTTCACTGTTGGCAACTGTTTAGGCCATCTTGACGGACTCTTCTGGGATAGAAGAAGAGGGCTGAGGGAGTAAAGTTGGAGAGCTGAAAGTTGGCAGCCTTGGCTTCCTGGTCTCTGCTTGGTTACCTTGGGAGCCTCACCCCAATTCTCTAGGTCCTGGTGAGCTTGCCAGCCAAATGAGGGAGCTGGCGTGCTTGCTCCCAGCAACACAATACAATAATATTCCATTGTATGCTGCTTGTGGAAGCCCGAGAGTGATAGAAGGAACTAGAATGGAGGATCCATGCCAGGAATAAAAAGAGAGTAAGAAGCCTTAAGAGGCTTCTGCCTGGGACCCCTAAAAACTAGGGGATCAGAAAAGACAAGAGGATCAGGGACTGAAGGCAAACTTAGCCCATTTCATGATTCAGTTAATGGAGGAGAGACTTGTTATCCCAGTTCTAGAAAACACTATTTCTGATAAGATATATAAAGCATGAGGTAAGAAGATGAAATAAGAAGATCTAATATATGAGCCATCCATCACCACCTAGGGACATATTTATGGGTATTCCAGAAATTCAAAGATGAAAATGGGACCAGGTGAGTGGAACAGGCAGGGCTAGAGAAGGTCCTGACCACTCAGAGTGTGGTGTGGACCAAGAGTGCCAGCATCACTTGGAAGCTAGAGAGAAATGCAGAATCTCAAGCCCCATTTCAGGCCCCCCGAATCAGACTCTGCATTTTGACAAGATCTCTGGGTAATAGAAATGCACGTTACAGTTTGAGAAGCATCGTCTAGACCATATTGCTAAGGACATTAGCTCACTACATCCTTCTTTTCCCTCCTACATGCAGCCCTCTGTGCATCCCCTTTCAGCATCTTTCCCAGTGGAGAAGGACATAATATTTTAGTGACCAGAGAAAGCCTGAAATGAGAGTTGTTGGGAGTTGGGGCCACAGTAGTGAATCACTGTAGATGGGGATAAGTTGCTCCAACTTTGAACCACTGATCTCTCTCGGGCCATGTTAGTGACTCACAGCAAACCTTCAGGATCTAATAAAACTTCTAGAACAGGGGTCAGTAAACTTTTTCTGTAACAGTTCAGTTAGTCAATGTTTTTGGCTTTGTGGGGACACCGTTTCTGTCACAACTACTCAACTCTGTCTTCTAGCTTGAAAGCAGCCTTAGGCAACACATAAGTGATTGTGCCTGCTGGGTTACAGTATAAAGTTTGTGGACACAGATTGGAATTTGATATAATTTTCATATGCCATGAAATATTCAGTTCAGTTCAGTTGCTCAGTTGTGTCTGACTCTTTGTTACCCAGAATATTTACCTTCTGATTTCTTAAAATCATTCTTAAAAGTACAAACCCTTCTATCTCACAGGCCATAAAAACACAGACAATGGGCGGGGTTTGGGCCCTGGGCTAGAGTGTAGTGACCCCAGCCCCACAAGGAAGATAGTCAGTCTGGGGAGAAATTATAGGGAGAAGCAGAGTATATTCCTACTCAAAGTCTGGAGTGGAAGATGAGGCGGGGAGAAGCATGGACGTGTAGAATTTAACTGCTCGTTTTAGGTTTTGGACTGTGATAGGGGAACACTGCCAATCCCCATTTTTCATGAGCTCTGATACAAAAACAACCAAAGAGAACTTATCACCCAACAGCACTGTGGAATGCTTTGGAAAGTTCACAGAGGCATAAAGGGTTTCTGTAAACAAGCGAGAAGATGGTAGAAGTGAGCAAAACATAATGCCCTGAATTCTTTCTCTGCCAAGGATGCAATATAACTTGAACTAAACTGAAGTAGACTTCATATTTCATTGTCTACTACAATTCTGTGCCCAAAGAGGTGAACCACAAGTCAGTAATACCTTGGGTGCCAACCCACTCATTGCAAGAACTTCTAAGTCCTGTTGACATGAAATAGAAGCCATAACCACTGTGATGCTATTTTTCCTTAATTAATTTCTAGACTTTTACTTAAGTACAACCTGATGATGACTTCATGAGCTTCTACATAAGTTTCCATAAACTTAAACTCTTTGTGTTTAAGATTTCAGAATGCTTTTCATTTTCCACCATAATTTTTTAGAAACAGGAGTGAAGTAGCTTGTTATTAGGGCTATGTGTGGTATAAGGAATCCAAAGACATAAGAAGATACCATCTCTGATATCCTCCACCAAGAAAAGGAGTCCAAAAACAAACAAAAAAAATTAGAATTTGTATGGAAACACAAAATATCCCAAATAAATAAAGCAATGCTGGGTAAGAGAAACAGAGCTGGAGGAAATCAGGCTCCCTGATTTCAGACTACACTACATAGTTATAGTAATCAAAACAATATGGTACTGGCACAAAAACAGATTAATAGAATAAGATGGAAAGCCCAGAAATAACCCACAAACCTATGGTTAACCTATGACAAAAGAGGCAAGAGTATATAGAGAAAACAGTTTTTTCAATAAGTGTTGCTGAAAAATGTAGACAACTACTTGTAAAAGAATGAAATTAGAACACTTTCTAACACCATACACAAAAATAAGCTCAAAATGGATCAGAGACCTAAATGTAAGACCAGACACTATAAAACTCTTAGAGAAAAACATGAGCAGAACACTCTTTGACGTAAATCACAGCAATATCTTTTTTTAATCCACCTCTTAATGAAAATAGAAACAAAAATAAGCAAATAAGTTTAAATAAGCAAATAATTAAACTTAAAAGCTTTTGTATAGCAAAAGAAACCATAAACGAAATGAAAAGACAACTCACCAAATGGGAGAAAATATTTGCAAACAAAGCTACTGACAAGAGATTAATCTCCAAAATGTACACACAGCTCATATAGCTCTGTCAAAAAACCAAACAACCCAATCCAAAAAATGGGCAGAAGACCTAAAAGAAGACATAGAGATAGCCAAAAAAGCAGATGAAAAGATGCTCAACATCACTAATTATCAGAGAAATGTAAATTCAAAGTACAAGTAGGTATGACCTCACACCAGTCAGAATGGCCATCATCTAAAAGTCTACAAACAATAAATGCTGGAGAGAACAGGAAGAAAAGGGAACCCTCCTACAGCGTTGGTGGGAATGTAAATTGGTACAACCACTATGGAGAATATTATAGAGGTTCTTTAAAAAACTAAAACTAGAACTACCATATGATTCAGCAATCCCACTCCTGGGCATATACCCAGAGAAAACTATAATTTGAAAAGATACATGCACCCCTAAGTTCATTTCAGCACTATTAACAATAACGAAGATGTGGAAGCAACCTAAATGTCCATCGACAGAGGAATGGATAAAAAAGATGTGGTACATATACACAAGGGAATGTTACTCAGCCATAAAAAGGAAATAGTGCCATTTGCAGTACAAATATCATATCATTCATATGTGGAATCTAATTTTTTTAAAGATATAAATAAACTTCTGGCATCCCAGGTGGCACCAGTGCTAAAGAACCTGCCTCCCAATGCAGGAGAAGAAAGAGATGTGGTTTTGATTCCTGGGTCAAGAAGATCGCCTGAAAGAGGGCATGACAACCCACTGCAGTAATCTTGCCTGGAAAATCCCATGGACTGAGGAGCCTGGTAGGCTACAGTCATACATAGGATCACAAAAAATCGGACACGACTGAGGCAATTTAGTATGCACACACACATAAATAAACTTATTTACAAAACAGAAACAGACTCATAGATTTTGAAAACAAGCTTACAGTTACCAAAAGGGAAATGGGTGGGGGGCCAGGGTTAGGTGGGGAATGAGGAGTCTCGGGTTAACATATACACACTACTATTTCTGAAGTAGATAACCAACAAAGACCTACTGTATCTACCTGAAACTAATGCAAGATTGTAAATCAACTACAGTTCAATGTTTTTTTTAATTGTTGAATGCATCATATCCCCTCTCCTTATTTATCACTCATTGAGACATAGCTCTTCCCCTTGGGGTCCAGTATTTTAATAAGAAAACAAATGTTCCTTTCCCACCAAAAACCCAAGGAAAGCTTGGAAAGACACTCATGAGCAGATCAGTAACATCTTTCAAGAAGCCAGTTACAAGCTGGCTTTCCAAATAAAGTCGTTTTTTCCTTGCCTCAAAAAAAAAAAAAAAAAGCACCTGTTACAAACACTCCAGGCCTACAAGATGTTTTCTCTCAGAGACTCTTCATTTTTCTAAGATGTGATGGTCTATACGGGAAAAGAATCTACAGAAGAATGGATATATGTATATGTATAGCTGATTCACTTTGCTGTACACCTGAAACTAACTCAACACTGTGTAATGTAATGTAATGTAATGTAAAGTCACTCAGTCGTGTCCGACTCTTTGTGACCCCATGGACTGCAGCCCACCAGGCTCCTCAGTCCATGAGATTCTCCAAGCAAGAATACTGGAGTGGTTTGCCATTTCCTTCTCCAGGTATCTTCCTGACCCAGGGATCGAACCCGGGTCTCCGGCATTGGAGGCAGACGCTTTAACCTCTGAGCCACCACTGTAAACCAACTATATTCCAATAAAGATTTCAAAAAAGATAATGGTAATTAACTTAAGAAGAATTTAGGCTCCTTCTCTGCAGCCCTGTGGATTCTCTTCACCAGGTTTTAGTGTATTTGAAGGTCCCTAGAGTGGTGCTTGTGTGAGGCAGTTTGGGGAGGAGGGTACCTAAATCTTCTATTGTAATTATTTTCCAGTGCGGCCCCTGCATTTGTTTGTTTGTTTGTTTGTTTGTTTTGATAATGTCACAGTCAGGAGCCTTAAAGAGAAGTTTCTTCCCAATGATGCTGCCATTTGCAAAAGAGAACCTGGTTTTTCCAGAAGCTTCATAGGCCTAGCATCTGAAGGAACTAGGAATGGATGCACAAAAACCTGGATATCTTTGGGACCCTGGCTGGTGCCCCCCCCCCCAAGCTTGTCCTTTCCCGTTGCCTGGGCCCTGAGTTGATGCCCAAGGATGTATGCACATTCTCAGCTGTCTTTATGCACTGCAGCTGTGTTCCTGTTGTCTGAGATCTTCTCTTGCCCTCCCTGGGGTCACAAAAGCCAAACTCTTCTCATCTGGGAGTGTGAACCTCAGAACCTCTGAAATTCAGTCATTAGTTCCAGTAACTTCTTCACAGTTTCAACCAAGACGCCAAAAGGATTCTGCATTCAACAAGCAGCTAAGCTTTGACACTCCCCCTCATAACCTCTTCCAGGGATGCTTCTTCACACTCGTTCTATTAAATGCAATTAAACCAAATCTGTATTTGATATTCATATGCTGCTGAACAGTGATGAAAGAGTGTAATTCTTCATTTGTGTTTGGTAGCTATTAATTTCTAGAAGCAACAGAATAAAGTCCAGGTAAAAAGTCAAAAGCTTACATTATTATTTACGTGACAATGCACTCCTTTTGTGCTATTAGTGGATAAGAATTTTGCTGGCCTCATTTTCTGAGCATGCAAATAAATTCAAAGAAGAAAACCGTGTGCTAATTTTAACTCTAAAATTTTAACTTTAATGATGTCTATCTGGTTTTATCAGCTATAACTGCAATCTATTTCTGCCCTAGCAATTCAAGAAGAGAGTGCTATTTAAAATACAACTTAGATTATGTAACTGCTGGGTTTTGTAGCCTTTAAAGACTTCTCATTGTCCTTTGAACATAATCCCAAAGTACCCATAATTACTGAAGGCAACTGCCAGACCCCTCAACCTCAGCTCTTGGATATCCCTTCAGCCTTTTGGCACAGAATCACCCAAGCCTCCTCTCTCATCCCTAGACCACACATGGCCATTTATGCTCGAGGGGCTGTGTTTCTCCCTCCATTCACTTCATCATTCCTCTTTTCCCAGCTTTATTGAGATATCACTGACATCCAACATTGTGTTAGTTTAAAATGTTCAATGGGTTGATTTGATACATGTATATATTGTAAAATGATTATCACAATAGGGTTAGCCAACAGCTCCATCACCTCACATAATTACATTCTTTTTTTGGTAGAGAAATTTAAGATCTACTCTCTTAGCAAATCTCTCAGTGTTTCCACATCTTCAACATTGCTTACCATCTGTCTTTCTGAGTCCAGCCACCCTCATGAGTGTGAAGTTTTGTGCAATATCCCCTTTTCCTGGGGCTATGAGCCATCTGAAGAGCTTCTTTGGAGAAAGGTCTATTGGGATTCTTGTCACTCTTTATAGTGAATGTGTTTATCTACCTATTCACTTGTTTACTAGTGACTTCCCCCACTTCGCCTCCCTCTGTCTGTTCTGTAACTTAATATGCAGACATAAGTAAAGACTCTCTAATCAATACTACCATATTGATAACTTATTCACCATTCGTTACGTTAGATCTCCAGTCCTTATTCATCTGATAACTGGAAGTTTGTATGCTTTGACCAACAGCTCCGCATCCCTGCCTTCCCCTGTCAAGCACCATTCCACTCTCTGTTTCTATGAGTTCAGTTTTTGAGGTTCCACAATAAGTGAGATCTCACAATATTTGTCTATCTGTCTAACTTATTTCACTTAGCACAGTGCCCTCTGTTAAGATATAATTCACAAACCATACAATCCATCCTTCTGAAGTGTACAGTTCAGGGCTTGTTAGTATATCCACAGTCATGTGCAACCGTAACAGCCATCAATTCTACTGAATAGAACATCTTTATCACCCCAAAAGGAAACACACCAATTAGTAACCACTCCTCACTCCTCCTTGCTTCCCAGGTGGCACTAATGGTAAAGAACCTGCCTGCAAATGAATGAGACATAGGAGATGCAAGTTCGATCCCTGGGTCTGGAAGATCCCCTGCAGAAGGAAATGGCAAAGCACTCCAGTATTCTTGCCTGGAGAACCCCATGGATAGAGGAGCCTGGCAGGCTACAGTCTATGGGGTTGCACAGCGTCGGACACGACTGAAGTGACTGAGCATGCACACACACACGCACGCACCTCATTCTTCCATATGCCCAGCCCCTGGCAATCCCCAATCTACAATCTGTCTTTATGAGTTTGGGCTGGTGGCTCAACTGGTAAAGAATCCACTCACAATGCGGGAGACCTGGGTTCGACCACTGGGTTGGGAAGATCCTCTGGAGAAAGGAATGGCTACCCACTCCAGTATTCTGGCCTGGAGAATTTCATGGACTATACAGTCCATGGGGTCACAAAGAGTTGATCTATCTTTATGGGTTTACCTATTGCAGACATTCATATAAATGGAATCACAATACATGGCCTTGGTGAGGGCCTTCCTTCACTCAGCATCACATTTTAGAGGTTCACCCGTCACAGCCATGGATGCTGCATGTGTCAGTACTTCATTGCTTTTTAGGGCTCAGAAATCTTCCATTATACAAGTAGGCCACATTTTGTTTATTTATCCACTGACGGCTATCTGGGCTGTTTCCATGTTTTGGCTATTATCAATAATGCGACTATGAACATTTGTTTACAAGGCTTTGTGTGGCGCATCTTCCTCTCTCTAGGAGAGGATTTGCTGGTCACATGCTGACTCTCTTTAACTCTTGAGGGACGTGCCAAAGTGCTCTCCAGAAAGGCTGCACCAGCAGCGGTGTATGAGGGTTCCAGTGTTTCCACATCTTCAATGTTGCTTACCATCTGTCTTTCTGAGTCCAGCCACCCTCATGAGTGTGAAGTTTTGTGCAATATCCCCTTTTCCTGGGGCTATGAGCCATCTGAAGNCACCATCTGCTCATCCGCTGTGAGTCATCCTTTGCTCGAATTCCACATTCTGACACACCCAGTCCCAAATGAATACTCACTTCCTCCTCTTCAAGCTGATATTCTAATTGCTGAAGACTTGACTCTCTCTCTCTCCTCTCTCTCTCTGCAATAGGCTAAAGTTCAGCCTGCAGAATATTAATTCTGTATTTTGATCCCCATGGCTGCTCTCTCACACTTGGCAGTTGCTCCTTTCTCCTGTGTAGATCCAAGGACACAAGAAGAGTCTATCTCTCCTGCAGTCCTGCAAATGTGCCTCTGCATGGGCCTGAAAATCCCCCCTCCATTGAGTATTGGCAGATTTTATAGACTTTTCTCATTTTTACCATGAGAGTGAACACCTTCTAATCTGATGGTACCCAACAGAATCTCCCGCTAGTACTTTGTTACTGAACAGTCATCATCAATGCTCCCCATTTTGCTGCCACCTTTCACCACCTGTCTTGTGAGGAAATAGAGGTTTAAATTGATCTGTGCTGTTTAGAAGAATGAAATATTCAATAGCCTGTGATAAATCATACCGGGAAAAAATATGAAAAAGAACATTTATATGTGTTATAACTGAATCACTATGCTGTACAGCAGAAATAAACACAACATTGTAAATCAACTATACTTCAAGATGATTTTTTTTTAATGAATGAAAAGCATTATAAATAACCTAAACAACCAAAGGGAATAAGGTGAGAAGTAGTATGGCCGGGTGTTAGGAACTTGGACTCAAAAGCCAGGCCATCTGGAGTTGAGCCCCGGAAACCAAGTTAACTAACCTCTTCTTAACTCAGTTTCCCAGTTTGTAAAACAGGAGTAGTCATAATATCGATCTCACAGAGATGTTATGGTGCTTAGAACAGAGCCAGCTACATAGGAAGCACTCTATGTAGTTAGTGTTAATATTTACAAGCCTACCATGGAATACAGTTTGGCCATTTAAACAGATGAGGAAGATGCATATTTACTGGAGTGCAAGAAACCTGGCAATATAGCATTATCTCAAAGTAGTAGATGTCGGGACAGCAGTCATTTGAAACATACATATATCGTAAACACGTGGATCCATGGGAGAATACGTACCACGGGTAACAGCAGTTTTCACGGAGTAGTAGAGTTTTAATTGATTTTATTGATTGATTAGTCTTTTCTTTATTTTCTCATTTTCAACATGAATTATATATAACTTGAATAATGTTTTAGAATGAAGAAAATGGCTTAGAAAGCGGGACGTTCGGCTTGTGAGCGGGAACTTCTCGGTCGCGCACAGAGAAAGAATGATTTAAAAATGGGTGATGTTGAGAAGGGCAAGAAGATTTTTGTTCAGAAGTGTGCCCAGTGCCATACTGTGGAGAAGGGAGGGAAGCACAAGACTGGGCCAAACCTCCATGGTCTGTTTGGACGAAAGACAGGTCAGGCTGCTGGATTCTCTTACACAGATGCCAACAAAAACAAAGGTATCACCTGGGGAGAGGAGACGCTGATGGAGTACTTGGAGAATCCCAAGAAGTACATCCCTGGAACCAAGATGATCTTTGCTGCCATTAAGAAGAAGGGAGAGAGGGAGGACTTGATAGTTTACCTCAAAAAAGCTACCAATGAGTAATAGTTGGCCACTGCCTTATTTATTATCAAACAGAAGTGTCTCATGACTTTTTATGTATACCATATTTAAATTGATCTCATACACTAGAATTCAGATCATGAACGGCTGGTGGAATAATTCTGTTGGACAGTCCTGATTTAAATAAGATTGGTTTGTGGCTAAAAAAAAAAAAAAGAATGAAGAAAATAATTCTCTGCTTACCTCATTGAATCCTTCAGCTTCCTGGTTTTGGGTCCCTTTTGTATGGGAATTACATAAACAACTCTATTGTTAGGATTGTTTGGTTTGCTAGCTTTTCAGGAGGGATGGATTATTTTGGAGAGAGCAGATAACCACTTTGGTTTTAGTCTTCTTATAAATTTGTGTTTCCGTAAGGATCTCCACTCATGAAAGCTTAAGAAGGCACAGTTCAGCTCAAGCAAGCAGTAGAATCCACACTCCCTGCCTCCAGATTGCAGGCGTCTTTGTCCTCCACCATCTTTAATTAACCATCATTGATCACTGGTGCCTGCTAGAGTGTGAGGTGCCCTAATTATCCCAGAAGATTCGTTAACTCGCTGTGTATAAAGAACCAACCCACCACAGCATTAAAACAACAGGCCTTGAGAATGATTGTAGCTGAGAGGTACAACAAGTTTGAACAGTAACATTTGATTAATTAAGGCAGAAAGGTCAGTCCCAATTGGTTTCTGTCTGCAGCTAAAACTTAAATCATGCTGGTTGTAATTATGCAACGTCAGAATAGTTTGTTCAAGTCAGGAAAAACTTCAGACCAACTGATTGTTTTGTGTTACACAGTCCACACAGCTGGCTGACTGGATTCTGTGAAGTTGCTGTTTTGCTGCTACTGTCTGTGTTTTCTTTTTTGTAAAGAACGGTAATGATTCAAATCCCAACATCCTCCTTGGATTTGTTTGAAAATGCACAGAATAAGTTCTGCCTTTGTCCAAAAGAAATGTTTATTGTAAAACCAAAGACATTCCGCACGTCTCTGGTGAAAAAGTTCAGGATGATTTCCGGTAAGTCTAGAGGCTCTGAAGAAACACGGACTGGAATCTGTCGCACCATCTCTGGCGGCGCAGGACTTGATGTAAGGAGAAAAGGTTATTGTTCAGGATCAAGGCGAAGAATTTATTGACATTTATTAATGTGTAATCATTTACTCGTTTACCAGCTACCTTTTCCCTTTACTTGTGATACAAATAAAGTATCACATTTGAAAAGCACTTTTAAAAGATGTCTACCCAAATTAAAGTGTGCCTAAAATAGCAGGGAAAGATGAATGAAGCAATTGGCGAATGTTCAGTAAAAATGTCCTAAAATTCCTGCCTTCTTGTGTTTCTTCTCTTTTTTTGTCGAGCTGTGTGATAACATCTCTCTCCTCTGACATTCCATGCCATTTTGTGTAGCCTGGACGTAGACTTTGAATCATGACCACAGTAGAAACCACACAAGGTCAGTGGCCTTAGAGTTTCAAGGTGTCTTCAAAGATCATCCCGAAGCCACCTCTATCACAAAAATCTGACTGCTTGTTGACTATTGCAACAAGCTGCAGCTTACCTCACATTTATTGAATAAACATTTCCAGGAGCAAAGCTTGAATATCTGCATGTTCACCAAACTTTCCAGATTATTCTGTGCACACTCTAGTTAAAGACTGGACTCTCCACTGTTGAGGCCAATATTCTTCTTTCAGGAGACTGATGTTACCACAGAGCCAGAGTATTATGAATTGGACCAAAGCCGATGGCACCTCCTAGCTCCTTGCCCTGCTGTCCAAGATGGTGAAAGGGTTGAGACTAGGTCAAGAAACAATCCCAACCTCTGAAGACGAGAGTGTACAAAAGGACCCTGGTAAGAAAATGAAAAGTCAAAGCAAGACTAGGAGAAAATATTCACAAATCATCTATCTGACAAAGGACTCACATCTGGAAAACTCTCACATTCCAGTAATAAAAACAAACAACTCAGTTTTCAAAGGACCAGCACATTTGATCACACATTTCACTAAAGAAGAGATGCAGTAGCAAATGAGCACAGGAAGAGATGTTCAACTTCATTAGTCATCAGGGAAATATGAACTAAACCCACAAGGAGACGCCACTATGAACCCATAAGAATGTCTGCGATTTTTTCTAAAAACTGACAATAGTGCCAAGGATGTGAAGCAACTGGAAATCTTATACATCACCAGTGGGAATTTAAATGGTACTGCCACTTTAGAAAACTGGCAGTTTCCTGTAAGCCGAACATGCACTTAGCATGCAACTCAGCATTCCCATTTCTAGGAATAATTCATGCAGTGGACCAAATTTTGTGTCCTCTCAAAATTCATGTGTTGAAATCTTAACCCCCACTGGATAGCATTTGGAAGTAGGGCTTTGGGAGGTGACTAGGTCATGAGGATAGAGTCATTGTGAATAGAATTTGCACTCTTATAAACAGACCTGCCTACTCTCCCCTTAAAAAAAAATTTCAGGTGATTTATTTCTGTCCAGAAGCATCTATCTACACAGGAGGAGAGCAAAGGAAAAATAAATGTATAACAACAACAAAAGAATAAGAAAATTTTTTAAAAAGAAAGAAGAACCCTGTTATTTTAATTTTCTGGTGCGAAAAATACAACCTGGGTGATTGATATTTCTTATATCAATCAGTCTGACTGGTGCCACAAAGACATGGCCAATTTTTTCCCATAAATGGGAAGAAAGGGGCAAAGGACAGTATGAGGACTTAGGGAAACCAAGTAAATTATGAGACACAGATGAAATAGATTGGATCCCAGAAGTGGCATCTCAGATTCTGAAAGGAAGAACCAAGGAGTGTATAATTACACCAAGCTGCCATTTGGGGAAATGTAATATGCACCTTGGGCTTCCCAGGTGGCTCAGTGGTAAAGAACCCGCCTGCCAACATAGGAGACATAAGAGTCATGGGTTCGATTCCTGAGTCGAGAAGATCCCCTAGAGAAGGAAATGGGAACTCACTCCAGTATTCTCGCATGGAGAATCTCAGATAGAGGAGCCTGACAGGCTACAGTCCATGGGGTCGCAAGAAGTCAGACATGACTGAATGACTTTACACACAAAAGAGATGCAACTCAGGGGTGAAGAGAGAAGTTTTAAATAGCAAAAAGGGTGGGATGAAGTTAATCTGAAAACAAACATGGTGCATCATTAGAGAAGTTTGATGAAACATCTACTTGGGTGAAAGGAATTTGACTCACAATGAGTAACAGCCATCGTAACGTATACTTCTTGGAAAGACAAGTTTGGACATTTCTGGTCTTTCCTTTGGCATCCCAACCTTCATTCTATAGTGTTATGATGACATTATAGGGCCTTTAAACAGTTTCCCCTTCTCTAGTCACTTTTGCAGAGCTGTCTCAGGTTTCTAGAACTCAGCGGTACTCGAGTAGGGAGCAGCTAGCGCTCAGGAATTCACTTCTGAAGGGAGCTGGCAGCTGAGAAGGCCCGGCATCCCCTTGTGCCCAGGCATCAGGAGAGCTGTGGATGTGGCAGGAGAATTGTCAGAGAAAGAAGACATCTTTGAGTACTCAGATTGGCAGGGGGAGTGGAAGGGGGCCAATAGGGAGGGGATGTATGTGTACATACAGCAGGTTCTTGGAGGAGGACACGGCAACCCACTCCAGGATTCTTGCCTGGAGAATCCCATGGACAGAGGAGCCTGGCGGGCTACAGTCCATAGGGTAGCAAAGAGTCGGACACAACTGAAGTAACTCAGCACACATACATGCATAGCTGATTCACTTTATTATACAGCAGAAACTAATACAGCATTGTAAAGCTACTATACTCCAATTTTTTAAAAATGCTCCAAACAGACACCAGAGAAGTATTTGATCGCCCTTGGTCTACAGATGCCACATACTCCTCGCTGCCTGCAGCTGCCATTTCAATCAGGGCTTCACTACAGAGCACATTTTCCTCTTACAATATTTTCTTTCATAGGAATCCTGTCTGTGTGAGCACTGTGTTCAATCCCAACGCCAGGAAATCCCAGCTGCTGGCATGATATGGGTTGGTGTGAATGAGCAGAAAAAGACCTGAGGATGTTTTAAGTGGATGGGCATTTCTTCTATCACTATTTTCACGCCTCCTGACCCTCCAACTTTCTCTACCATTGATACAGTTAGCCAAGACAAGACATCCTATTTCTTTAAGAAATTACTATAATGGATGTAATTGGGAAAATAAGTACAGATAGACTGTTGCTACTTCTCTAAAAATCTGTTTTCTTGTATCTAAATCAAGACTAGTGACACTAATTTCTATAAAGTTAAACAGACACCTTCCCTATGGCCTTTCCCATAACCAAGAGAGACAGAAGCACAGGGCTATAGAATACAATGCTCAGAGCAGTTTTATTTCCAATCAGTCCAAACTGAAAAGGAATCAAATATTCATCAACAAAAGAATGGATAAACAAATTATGGCACATCCTTACAATGGAATAATACACAGCAGTTTTTGGGAAAAAAAACTACCGATACATGCAGCCACACAGATAAATTGCAGAAACATTGTGTGGAGAGAAAGAAGCCAGATGCCAAAGTTATGCTCTGTAGAGTTCATTTCTATGAAGTTCACGAACCAGCAAACATCATTAATGGGGTTCACTGGAGTGTGAGGAGTGGGGGATAGGGGAACCAGGGAACTTTCTGGGATAAGTGGAAAAATTCTGTATCTTGATACAGACAGTGGTTACCAGGAGGCATTGATATACATAGGCAAACACTCATCAGGCTGCACACTTAAGATACATGCATTTTACTGTATGCATTTTATCCCCGTTGAAAAACAAAGGATGCTGATGGTGTCCATGGCCAGGTGCTGAAGGCCTGACAGAATGTATAGGGATTCCTGTTTCTAAGCATCAGACCTAGCTTTGAGCTGCTTGACCGCCAGGCAATAAAAAAGTAACATTTCAGTAACATTCCTCATAGACAGGCTGGAGAAAGCACACATTCTCCATGGGTTGAGCACTCACCCTGTGTTTGATGCCTTGGGAGGTTTCACAATCAATCAAACCGGGTTCCGACTTTCTGGGCATTTACAATCTAGTATAGGGCCTATTGCATGTACGATGATAGAAAATCAAGGTAGAAAGTAATAGGTGGCTCCAGAGAGGTTGGAACCAAGCACAGTGATTAGCAGTGATTTGCTCAGCATTTACTGGAAATTGTTGGTGGAGAGGGGCGGAAGGAAGGTAAGTGCCATGTTTTCATAGGTGACGGTAACTCAAAGGGAGGGTAATAGACAATGGCCATTCTCCCCCTCAAATCCTACCCCAGAAGGGCTCTGGCTTTGTCTGTGCTGGAAGAGTTTGTCCCTCAGCCTCAACTGATCCACATGGGGGCTCAAGGACTATCAGGGTATTTTAGTTTCCTAGGTCTGCTGTACAAAATTTTCATAAACTTGGTGGCCTAAAACAACATAAATTTATTCACATGGTTCAGGAGGCCAGAAGTTTCTAGTCAGTATCACTGGGCCAAAATCAAGGTTTCATAGCATCATGCTCCCCTTGGAGGCTCTAGGGGAGAATCTGTTCTTTGCTTCTTCCAGCTTCTGTTGATTGCCTGCATCCCTTGGCTCGTGGCCCCATCACTCCACGTGAGCAGTCTTCCCAATTTGGCCCCTCACGTTTTGAAATCATGTGTCGTGCCTCCCCCTCTCTCCTTCTTATAAGGGCGCTCACGATGGCATGTGTGGCCCACTCAGATAATGAGGGATCATCTCCTCATGTCAAGTCCCTTAGCTTAACCACAACCGCAAAGACCATTCTTTTCCTTCATATCGGCTAACAGTTACAGGCTCCAGGGATTAGGACCTGATCTTTGCGGGGCGTGACGTAGCCTGCTACCTAGGGTCAGCCCCTACCTTGGTCCTGATGACTGTAACCAGAGGTGAACACTGATCTCTCTCTGTCAGGCAGAAAGATGCAATGAGTTAAAATCTGTAGGGATGGCTCTGCCTTCTGCCTAGTTGTATGGGCTGCTGGCTTCCTCGTTGCAGAATGTCTCTTTGAAGAAGCCCCAGATAGGCTCCTTCAGAGCTGTGGGTGGGATGCACCAAACCAAGACTCTCACGCAGGGTTTCTCACCACAGCACTAGTGACACCTGGTGCCACATCACTCTTTGTGGTGGAGGATAGGGGCTGCTCTACTCACTATAGGCTGTTAAGCAGCATCCCGTGTCTCCACCCACTAGGTGACAGTAGCACCCTCTCCACCGCTGTGACAACCCAAAATGTCTCCAAACATTGCCAAATGTCCCCTGGGGGGCCAAACTGCCCCAGCTGAGCACCGCTGCTCTGCAGACAGGACGTGGGGGCCCGTGTGGTCACAGGGGAGGCTGGACTACCTGGCCACCTCCCTCCTCTTTCTCAGTTTTGAGAACACAGATGGACCATGTTGCTGGGTCTCTGCTGTAGCCCCTGTATCTCTAGAATCACTAAGGAGGACCTTCTAGAGGGGGTTTCCTAAGACTGGGGCCCTGGGTGGCAGGCTCCTCTCTGACCAGACAATTCTGGACACGATCTCCTAGGAGGTCACTGAGAACTTCCCCACCCTCAGGCCGGAGACAAGCCAAACAACCTCACCACTTTCTTTCCACAGGGTCCTGAGAGTCAGAGAAGGTCAATGTCTTAGAGATGGGGGTCCCTGGCACCATTCTGTGGCTTCCCTGGTGGCTCAGATGGTAAAGAATCTGCCTGCAATGCAGGAGACATGGGTTTGATCTCTAGGTTGGGAAGATCTCTGGAGAAGTGAATGGCAACCCACTCCAGTATTCTGGCCTAGAGAATCTCATGGACAGAGAGGAGCCTGGTGGGCCTCAGTCCATGGGGTCGCAAAGAGTTGGGCACGACTGAGCAGTTCACACACACACACACAAAGCCTCTCTGTTCCTACCTGTAAACACAAGAAAACACGTCAGTGAAGTAGAGTGACAGAGCACTAAGTGAGGGGCATGGGCAGCTGATGGCGGGAGTGGCCACTAACCTCCACTGCTTATTCACTCGCCCAGACCCCTTGGGAAAGTTTGTGTAAAATGTGGAGAAGCACTGATCTTTGTGGGACTGTGGTGAGACTGAAATGAACAGTGCATATAAACCGGCTGATAAATATTAATATTCACTGGAAAAAGGCAGAATGCAGTTTATCCTATTTGTGTCGTTATCGTTCCACAAGATTTGATCATGCTTTTTAAATCAACCCTTAAGCAGAAACTTTAAAGGATGCATTTATTTCCCAGAGGCTCTGAGGAACGAGTCTCCTACACATCATAGATAAAATGCAATAAAGCCTGTGACATGCCTTCCACATCCCCATCATCTCCTAAGCCACCTCTGGTTATTTAAACAAACCTAGTTTCTGTTTTCCATGTATTTTCAGGTAAATGCTATAAAGCCAGAAACTGCGATGGAAACTTTAAAAAATAAATAAATAAAAGTAAACATTAAATTATCTGCACTGGCTCCTTTCTTCACTTTGAAGCTGCCCTGGACATTGGTGGGTAGGCCCAAAGGCATCAAGATAAAACATCTTTCATAACGGGGAGAGACACACGCATACTTCTCAAAGCCTTGCTTTTCAAGCGCATGTATTATAAATCTAGTTGAATGAAGCAAGATTACAGCCAAATATGGGCAGAAGAGGCTGCGAAACCTCAAATGTGATTGGCTCTTCTCAGTGCCCCAGAAAGAACATTGTGGTTTCAACGTCAGCCCCCCAGGAAGTCTTGAAATCAACCAAATGGCGTTTCGAACTTGCTTCTCATTATTTCAGCTGGGGCCCCACCGCTATTGGCCACCAGAGGAGCTGAACCTTGGATCAAGGCTGACATTTTCAACCCTTGTTTGACAAAATATAATTAGCAGAAAAGCCACACCCCAGTGTCGGCGACATTTGAGTCTCTTTTTCGATCCCAGTGTTGAGTTGAATTTCAGTTTTCTTTCTTGCTACGCTGCCAATTTGTACTGCTGTAAGCCGACCAGCTTAAACACTCTGCAAAGCCAGCTACAGTTCAGCTGGTTTTCAAAGCCCCATTTACAAAGGCCAGTGCTTGTAAAAGGCTGTGGACCGGGAGCTTCAGCTGGCCCCTCTCAGTGATGGCCTGAGATGATAAAATGCCTTGCAGTTTAAATTTCCGCCAAGTGTTTTAAAACATTGGCATTTGTTCCAGGCCTTGTGTAATTCTTTGTTATCGGCAACACAAGCACTCTCTTTGCTCTTGTGATCAGATCACGGGTCTCTTGCACAATCACCCCCAGGAACTCTGAAAGGATGCAGGCTGTTAACCCCAGTCTGGTTCTGTGAGCAACCCAAGACCTCTTTAGACAACTGTGCCATGGGCTGAGACTCCCTATCAACCATTTGCACATACTGTTGGGTCTCCTCCTCTAAACCTTTGATAAGAACCAATTCAACCCCAAGGATCCCTTGGGAAGGTCATGGGTTTTATTATCCCCAGGGGAAAAACACCAATGCAGTCAGTTGTGGTCAGAAGCAAAAGAGGATGAGGACCAACCTCGAGCTGCCCAGTACACGGGGTGCACCAACTGAATGACCTCAAAGGTCAGCTTGTACATTTGCTTCCCTTTATGCCAGAGGTCATCAGGAACGCATGTGCCCTCCCCTTACTGAAACCTCAAATGCTCACTGGCTACCCTGTCATGAACCCTGACTTGAGTAAAGAAGTATGGCTTTGGAGGACCTAAGGGAACTTTTGGATGAGGTATATATCTTACTCACATTCAAGTTGAGGGTATTTTGTGTCAGTCTCTTTGGTAAAGTCAGTCACTCTGCCGAAATGGTGCTAGGACCATTTCCTTCTAGAACTACCTTAAGAAGCACCCTCAGCTGCACTTCTGATCAGTTTTCCTCTTGGATCTTGAAATTCCTGATTGAAAAGCACAAACCAGCTCCTTCTCTTGAGACACTGCATGGGCACTATTAGTCCTCAGTATCAAGGATCATTTGACAATAAAAATAAAGAAAACTTTAAGTGACTGTAAACTGGTATAGCCATTTTGGAAGGTGATCTGACAATCTGCATCAACAGCCTCAAAAGTATTTACACCTTTTGGGCTTGGAATTTTTATTTCCAGGTCCTATGCTTGGCCAATATTCGGAGAAACAGGCTAAAGTCTCTGAAAAGAGATGTTCATTACAATGTTGTTTATACTGGAGAAAAATTGTAGACCTTTGGAGCATCCCTCAGTAGTAATTTTTAAATACATATGGCATGCTCTTACAGTGAACATAGCCATCAATAACCAGGTCGTAGGAGATGGGGGGTAATCTAGCTAAATGACCGCATGACATGAAAAAGGAAACAAAATTACATACCCAGAATAACCTAGGTTTGTAAAAGAGGGACAAGTGTTTATGAAAATATGCAGATATAGAGAAAAGACACTAAAAGGAAATACATCAAAATATTAACAGCAACTTTGGCTTGGCTGAGGATGAAGTTCACAAGGGCTTTCTGCCTTTGTTGTCATCATCATGCTCTTCCGTGTGTTTCAAATTCCCTATAGGTCTTAAGAATTGTTTAAAAATCCATTTAGTAAAAGAATATCCTTGGTTAATGAATAAGGCGAAAGTGAGAGACAAGCAAGAGGCTAATAGTCCAGTGGACGTGATGGAGGCCTTGAGGCCACGTGTAAGCTCTCCACTCTGCTGCTTATTACAGGGTCATGGTGATTCCACAGAACCTGTGCTGGAGGGGAGGGGAGGGGGCAGGCCCTCCTTTCACACTCAGATATGGAGACTGAAAGCACGCCCAGACCTGTGGAGAAGGAGGTTGGCCACTCTTGCATGTGAGCTGAGGGACAATGGACCACAAGCATCCTCCTAGCTGACAGAGAATGCAGGAATTCCGAGCTGACCAGCAGAGACAGCCGACAAACAAGGCCAGGGCGGCTGGTGTCCGGCCAAGACGGCCTTCTGTTTCTTTGAGTTCACACAGGGGAAGAGGAAGTCTTCATCAACCGCAGAGCACATTGAAGCAGAGCCTGAGGAGGGGCCCCAGAAGCCCCAACTGGGAACCTGTGGCTGTGGCCACGATGCCCTCTTAAGTCTTCAGGAAACTGCTCACCGTGGGCTCAGAACTTTGACAACCCTGGTACTGGTCATCAGAGGCTTGTCCTTAACAGCACTGAATACATGTCAACTGTCATTTGTAAGAAGAGAAGCCTCCCCCATGCCTTAGGGATACACAGCTGACTTGGGAGGACTGATGTGGATGTTACATGAGGCCATGTTCTCCTCCTTGCTCTCTAATTAGTCTTTGGTGGGTACCAGACTCAGTAGAAGAGGCCGCAAGGCTTCTGGCCTTACAAACCACCTTGCCCTTGCCTGTCCCATTGGCTCCATCTTGGAGAACCATCTTACCATCAGTCAGTCATGTTCCCCTGCCTCACGTCAATGCTGCATTGAGGTCCCACCGTCAAACCATACCACTTTTAGCTCTGGAGATGTCCCAGCTCCTCCCTGAGGTCTCAATGGAATGGGTAAGCTGGATCTACAATCTCCTTTATATTGTCTGTGTGCTGATGGAGAGACTTACTGATGGAATGTATTCATAAATATCTTAGAATACGAAATGGGCTTCCCTGGTGGTTCAGATGGTAAAGAATCTGCCTGCAATGCAGGAGACCCAGGTTCGATTCCTGGGTCGGGAAGATACCCCGGAGAAGTGAATGGCAACCCACTCCGGTATTCTTGCCTGGAAAATCCCATGGACAGGGGAGCCTGGCAGGCCTCCCTGGGGTTGCAAAGAGTTGGATACAACTTGTACCCTGAATACAAAGTACAAGTTCTGCTGTCTCCTAGCTTGGAAAGAGCACACAGACAGCGTAACTTGTACTGGACTGTGCAATCCTTCTCAGGAGCCACATGAAACAGGAAGCTTCTGGGAGGTTCCTGCAAGCATGTGATAGCTAGCTGTGGTTTCAGGGCAACAGTCAGGTAGTTCTTGCATCCGGAAACATTCACACGAGACAGACTTTCTGGCTTCTGTCTAACTCTAGTGTTAGTTACACTGTCCTTTTTCCACTTTGAAAAGAAGCAATTTGATTTCTTACACTGTATGTATTTTTTCTGACTGCAGTCATGAAAAGGACCATGAACTGGATCCAGAAGCGGAGGCTCTGGGTCTGGGGCCTCTTCTCAGCTGCTCTTAAAGAATTCCTCAGATTGAGTCATTTTCCCTTGAGCCACAGTCGTTCAATCTTCTAAAGAGACCACTTAGGGAAGGAAGAGCCTCACTCCACTAGGGGAACTGAGTGAGCCCTCCTGGGGAACGAAGCTTAAAGAGAACATCTTTTAGCTGTCTTCTCTTAGGAATCTGATCTCAGTGCCAATCATCGTTATTTATCACTACCAAACATGCATTAATGGCGAATCGGAGAGGCCCAAAGATGCTCAGACTCCTAGAAATCACTCGTTCAGATCCTACTGGCACTGGGTCAACTTTTCCCCTTCTGAGGCAGAGTAAGTCCACAGGCTTTGCAAGCAGGTTACCCTCCCATTATGAAGAAAAAAAAACAAACCAAAAAACCCCCACTTACACTACTAATTTCAAATCCAACCACACTGCAAGACTGCAAGATGATGGATTTTGCACAAGGGTACTGAAGATCGAGGGGGAGCCTTTGTAAATATATAGTATTTCCTCACTGACTTTTTTTTTCTTCTAAACTTTAGACAGAGTTAGCAAAGGAAACAGCTGGTTCACAAGATCTCAAATGGAGGGTGATTTCACTCCTTCTCCATCTGACTTTTCCATTCCTCACTCTCAAAGTCACACACCTTGATAAACAACCCAAGGGACATTTCTAAATAGATAATGCTCAGTTCTTAATAACTGCGCTAAACAGCCAATGCTTTCTGCCTCTTAAAAGTCACTAATGGTTTTCTACACTCACATTTTGTTCCTCCTATTAAGCTTCTTTCTTGCTCACCTGTTGCTGAGATGAAAATGAGTGAGTGAATGAATACATCAAACAGGATTTGAGTTTGGGATTCAGCGCCCTTTTGTTCTCATGCCTCATATAAATTCAAGCCCCAAAAAGAAGGCAAGACAAAGTCATGAGTAAAACAGAGACTGTAAAACTATTCCTGAAATAATTGAAAGCAGATGGAGAAGGAGTAACCTAGATAGCCAAGTTTCTGGGTGGGAGTGTGTGGGCTGGGAGTGAAACTGACAGAGAAACAAATAAACGCTGCCTTCTCGGGGGTCCAGCAGGTCCAGTGTCGATTGCCTCGCTCCCTGCAGGCTGACTTCTCGTAGAGACTTCCTGTCGAGGAAAAAAACATCTAATGGTTTCTGAGCTTTTGTCCTGTGAATTCTTCTCCCATTTTCAGCTTTCAAGGGCCCGTCATAGAGAAGACCCTCGACCCTGAAACACTGCTCTATTTTGCATAGAGGTTTACTTGGAAAATTCTAAATTCATGAACTGTAACATTCAGACTGATACTAATATCTGAGCAGAGTCTGTAAGACCAACTTCAATTTAGGAGTAACCTGTTATTGTTGTTCACTCGCAAGGTCACACAGATAAATGGTGGCCCCAATTGTCTTAAAAGCCCCAATCTCACAATTACTGCTCTATGCACAAAACTCTCCAGGCCATGGGCAGGACTTTCTGTATTCACATTCTCAAAGGCTTCATATTTCAATAACAGTCATCAAGTTTCCTCACTAGGAAGAACAACCCAAGCTCAGTTCCCTCTTCTGGCCAGCAAATTAGAAGAACCAAGAGCTCAGGCTGACTGAAGCAGGCATTGCCGAGCTGGGCTTGTATTTGTATAGACACTTATTGCTTACTTATTTGCTTGCTTGCAAGGTTGATTCAGTCATGTCTACTCTTTGCAACTCTATGGACTATATAGCCCACTGGGCTCCTGTGTCCATGGGATTTTCCACACAAGAATACTGGAGTGGGTTGCCATGCCCTCCTTCAGGGGATCTTCCCAACCCAGGGATCAAACCCACGTGTCTCCTGTCTGCTGCATTGATAGGTGGGTTCTTTACCACAAGCGCCAGCTGTGAAGCCCATGTCATTTATTGGCCTGCATCTAAAGCCAGTTTTAGCATAAATTTCAGTCTTTCTCCTTCAATTGGGGAGGAATAATCAAGTAAGCTAGATTTCTTTTTTAAAAGTCTTTTCAATGTTTCACCCTCCCTTGCATTTCAACAAGTTTAGCCAAGAGATGCTAACGTGGTTATAAATGTTTATTATTCCAATGGTTTCAATAATCTTATTGGGAACAGAATAGCCTCTAGAGAATGACAGACATTGCAGCAAGACATAGTTAGGGAGATTGCTTACAAAGTGTTTTGTTTTGTTTTGTTTTGTTAAAAGGTCAGGCTTACATTTGTTCAATGATTTTCTGTGGGGTGGAAAAAAGGAACAAAGAAATATTACTAACTAGGTTACTTGAGTTTTGTTTTTATCAGACTGTTGTTCTCGTTGATTCTACCAATTGGGGGATATTTCAAATGGGTTTATATTTAGGAACTGGGTTGCGATGGGAGTTTCTTAACCTTGGAACTAGTGACATTTGGGGTCAGATCCTTCTTTGTTAAGGGGCTGCCCTGTGTTTGACAAAATGTTTAGCAGCATCCCTGGCCTCTATCTATTTGATGACAATAGCAGTGCCCACCCTGCATATTGTAAGAACCAAAAATGTTTCCAGATATCACCACATGTGCCCCTGCTGGTTTGCCCCCTGTTGAGAACCACTGAATTGGGCAATTTTTGGACTCTCCCAGACAGCTTTCACTTGTACATCATAAGAGCTCTAAGAGGAATTGGCTTATCTGGATATTTTTTGCTCAGTTCGTGCTCCAAGGACATATGAAAAATTCTCAGTGATGATGTCAGCCTCACAGCATCACTATTCCTCCATCTATCTCCCTTGTGACAACACAAATGCCCACTATTATTTGAGGAGGCATCAGTTAATCAAGGAAAATATTCCCATCAAAGTGCTTTATGTTAAATTAACAACAGTCCTTTTTCTTTCAGCAGCAGGCAAATTGCTGCTCTTGGTTACAAGATACAGTTATGTGTGTGGTTTTTAGCTCCTGCATCTTTGCTGGTCTCTGAACTGGCCATTTCTGCCTCAGAAATGCAGCGTTTCCTATGTGGCTGTGGTCAGAATGCTTTGCAGTGCAGGAGTCACTAATATCGGGTCATGTTACTTTTCATTCCTCTGAAATTACACCATTCACAAAAAATCCCACCTCCCCTCTGCTTCTTGAATTTTTTTCCCCCTTCAAATGGAATCCATATGGAATGGTGTGTCCAAGTCAATGCCAGGGCCATGGAATGCGGATTGGTGAGGCACGCCCGTAAGCCCAATGAGAGCGTGGTAACTGATGGGGAGAAATCGTTCCATGTCCAAAGCTGAAACTTTGGGTTCAAGAGCTCTGGTATCAGAATTCCCCACTCAGTGTCACCTACCAGACAAACTCTGGTACTCTGATCCTCAGTTTTGTTATGCTTGAGATAGATGCACATAAAAATATGAAAGGGGGGGGTAGAATGTCTTGTTTGCTTTTGCATCAGACAGGGGCATTGCCAGCCACCATACAGATCCAAATGAACAGAGACATGCCAGCTACAAAATGTCATCGCTGTAAGCTCATGATGCTATTTTCTAATCATAGATCTCCTTGTGTAAGGTCTGTGTGCAAGAGTCTGGGGCCCAGCTTTCTGAAAGCAACTTCCTGGTTGGGGACAAAAATATTTCAGGCAGAGGTCTATTTCTAAATTCTCGTCCTTTCTTTTCTCTCTGTTCCTTTTTTATTTTTCCCTTTCTCAGACTTTCACTCCCCTTGTGACAAATCCACTTCTCTTACTTGAAACGCTAATATGCGTTTCTTTGGACCTCCTCCAATCACCCAGGCCTTGCACAGATGTGCTAAATAAATGCAAGCACAGAAAAAAGGTATTTTAAAAAAAGAAAAATGTTTTATTGGGTGAGCCTGGTTTTTCCATACGATGTAACAGAAAAACCTGAATGAACTTTTTGGTAAATCCAATATATTCTCCTCTGCCCCTCTCACCACCCCAAATAAGCTGTAACAACCCCAATCAGCCCTGAGAAAGACGAAAATGCTATTTGGTAAAAAATAATAATAATAAGGTAACTTCAACCAGTAGGAAATGTCTTCTAGTTCCACCACCTTCTATAATTAATAACTTTCAATCCAAAGGTCCTCCTTAGGTTCAAAATTCAAGTGGCTTGTGACAACAGAGAGAAGAGAGTTTCTGAAAGTTTACGCTTTTCTGCCTCCACGAGTATAAATATTGACAGAGAACAAAAAGCCATAAAGGCACTTTATGATTAGATTTGATACTTCATTTTCTGTGGATGTTTCCTTCAGAATGCACCTAATTGAATCTGTTTGAACATGTAATTGTTTGTTATTTGATTCTGTGGAAATTTTTAAAAACTCAGCACAAATTGAACCCAGAATGCAGAAGCAGGCTAAAACCCTTAGTGGAGCTACAGTGTAATGGTGCTGGCGGAGGGGTGGAGGAGGAGCGGAGGCAGGGGAAGAAAGAGAACAAACCATAATCAGAAGCAATCAGTGAAAGTCCACAGTTCATTGGAAGGTAATAAGTAAAGTGGAGCAGAATAAAGGGAAGGGCCCTTAGGGCTGGTATAACTAGAAACAGGGTGTTCAGAACAGGCCTCCTCGAGAGGTAACATATCTGAGCAAAGCAATGACGGAGGTGAGGGAGGGAGCACCGTGGGGGCTGGGGAGAGGTGCCCTCCAGGCAGAGGGAACAGCTAGGGCAAGGGGTGGGAGATGACTGGCATGGAGCCACAGCATGCATGGAGGCCAGAGTGCCCCGTAAGGGAATAAGGGCAGCAGGAAGGGATGAGGCCAGGGGGCAACAGATCCTGTGGGACCTGGCAGGCCACTCCAAAGACTGGGCTTCTGCTCTCAAGGAAATAGGGAGCCAGTGCAGGTTTTCAACAACAATTTGTTTTTCGTTACTGAGGTGAAAGTCACAAAAGTGAAAGTGACCAATTCACTGGCACTTAAGACATTCAAAATGTTCTTGCCTAACCCAGCTCTATCTAGTTCCAGAATGCTTTCATTATCTCAAATGGAAACCTGCCCTCCCCATAAGAAGTCATTCCGCACTTCATCCTCCTTGTCAGTCCCTGGCACCCACCAATCTGCATTATATCTCTAAGGATTTACCTCTCTTGGATGTTTCACACAAATGGAATAATACACGGGTCTTTAGTGATGGGCTTCTTTAACCTGGCACGATGTTTTGGAGGTTCATGTATGTTGTAGTATATGTCAGTACTTCGTCCTTTTTTTATGGCCGCATAATATTTCATTGTATGGGGAGACCACAATTTGTTTATCTCCTCATCAGCCAATAGACAGTCGGGCCTTCGGCTATTGTGAGTATGCTGCTATAAACACTGTAGGTTGTTAAGAAACAAAGGAACATGATCTCACTTGCATTTTATACAATACATGCAGTTCTATTTTATGAGTGATCTGGTAGCCCAAATTTGTAAATCCAATTTTAAATGGCAAAAGTAAACAAGTGAGATTCATTAGACCCATCCCTCTGCCATGTGCTACCACGTGCTTGACTTCTTCAAATGCCATGTAATCCCTTCAGAACTATATTTTTTTGAACAATCTCCCTATCATTGGCAATTAAAGGCCACTTGACTTAAATCCCAGAATCCTCTCATTATTCAAAGAATTCGGGTTTTCCAAAACTGACAGGGATTTTTAAGGAGAAGCAATGATGATGAAAAATGAACCTTCTTTTCCAACCAAAAGGGGAAACCACTCTTGCTTAAAAATAAAAATGAACCAAATGCATCGTGGTGTCTGGAAATGGATCTTGAAACAGAACAACAAGAAAAAAAAAAAGACAGCAGGGGTGTCCCTGAGCTCTTGCGGGCAAGGCAGCGCCTAACTCAGATGGAGAGTTTTCAACACTTGCGTTCCCTTTTCCTCCTCCACCAAATAGTTCGAGTGCCTCCGACCTTCCAGACACTACTAGGTGGCAGAGACCAAATAACAACGACACATTTTTCCTGTCGGTCACCAAGCAGCTGTAAAAACACTAGGGGCCCAAGATGCCAGCCCTTGGGGCCCCAGGAAGCCGAGCCTCGGGCATCAAGCCTCTTCCCCAGTTTAGAAGGAGCTTCCGGCTCCCTGGCTCTCCATCCCGTTTTGAGTCACAGATACCGTTCTGATAAGGGAAATGAGTTGTGTTCCG
>SJXQ01011300.1:140030-150170 GCA_006408695.1 Aepyceros melampus
GGGCAAAGTGACACTCACAGGAACAGGAAAATTAGCTGGGAGCTTGCTCCAGGAGCCCCTTCCTAATTTCCCCAATTTGGAAGGGGGAAGGGGCTGCTTAAGAAAGGCTTCTTTTCTAAAGATGGGTTGAAAGTTTGCAAAATACTGCTGTCTGGTGGTTGGTTTAGTTGCTAAGTCGTGTCTGACCCTTGCAAACCGGTGGACTGTACTCCCCCACCCCCACCCCGACGCTCCTCTGTCCATAGGATTCTCCAAGCAAGAATACTGGAGTGGGTTGCCATTTCCTTCTCCAGGAGATCTTCGCAATTGAACCTGGGATTGAACCTGGGCCTCCTGCATTGCAGGCAGGTTCTTTACCATCTAAGCCACCTGTCTGCACCATCCTATAATCTGGGCCCCCCCGTACCATGCCCAGGCCACTTGTTGGAGATAACGTGATGCTGAGAAGACCATATGCCTTGGCTCCACTGACAAAGAATCTGGCTTTCTCATGCCTCCCGGCCTTGGCCCCAGCTGTGTCCTGCGCCTAGAACAGTGTCACCGACCCACACTCCATCCTGGCTTCCAGCAGCCTAGTCAGTGTTGGCTGGCAAGTCTCAACTTTTCATCAATTTCACAGGGGATCTCCCCTGCTCCCCTCACCTACAAACGAACACACAAAACCTGCTGATTAGTTTAGGTACCCATTCGGAGGCTCCTGCCTTTCTCAGAAACTTGATCCCACTGTACTCTAGTATGATAGCTTCACCAGTGACAGAGTACCTGGCAAGAAATGGGCAAGTATTCAATAAATGTGTCATGAATAAATGGATGAATGAAGCTATAAACAATAAATATCCTAGTGGGTACAATATTACATCCCCTTACAAAACACTGAGCTAGAGAGATGATAGATAGAGCTAGATAGATCTCTGATCGGAGTTCATAACCCCCCTCTCAGAACAAGTATTTCAAGCTTTTATTTTAATAGCAGCCTCACACTATAAATGACTTGCCCAAGTCATCAGTGATAAAGTCAAGTTCTAGTTCATGGAAATATTGTTCTGTATATTATCTTATGTATATTTACAATTTTCAGATTCATTTTACTTGAAATAAATGTTATGCTGCTAGCCTTGGAATTAATCACATTAATCCTATATATATATATATATATATATATATATATATGTATGTATTGGCCACCTGATGTGAAGAGCTGACTCATTTGAAAAGACCCTGATGCTGGGAAAGATTGAGGACAGGAGGAGAAGGGGGCAACAGAGGATGAGATGGTTGGATGGGATCACTGACTCAGTGCACATGGGTTTGGGTAGACTCCGGGAGTTGATGATGGACAGGGAGGCCTGGCGTGCTGTGGTTCATGGAGTCGCAAAGAGTCAGACATGACTGAGCGACTGAACTGAACTGAATCCTATAGAGAATATATACTGAATATCAAAATACAGGAATGTAAAGTTAAAAGAAGTCTGGCACTCTCATCTGGGCCAACTCCATTATTTTACACATGGGGAAAGTGAAAGCCAAAGAGGTTAAGTGACTTCCCCAAAGTCACAGAGCTGCTGGATAAGAGATGGGAATGGAATCTAGATTTTTCAGATGCTAAATTCAGTACTTTTTCTACCATACAGCAAAGATGATCGGTATGGACAAATCCTTTGAACAGAGTATGTCTATACTTGGGGCCTGCTTGTGTTTATAAAATCACACATACCCAGACATCCCAGAATGATTCCTGTTGCAGAAATCTTTTGCCAGTTTCAGAGCATGGAGTCCAGTGTGGTGACAGGGTTAAGAGTTAGCTCTGAGGTCAGATTACCTGGGTTCAAATTCTAGCTGTGTGACCTCTGACAAATCACTTAGCTTCTGTACTTATTTATCACCTGTAAAACATGAGTATATGGGGGCTTCCCAGGTGACTCAGTGGTAAAGAATCCACCTGCAATGCAGATGTGGGTTTGATCCCTAGGTCAGAAAGATCCCCTGGAGGAGGGCATGGCAACCCACTCCAGTATTCTTGCCTGGGAAATCCCAAGGATAGAGGAGCCTGACAGGCTACAGTCCATAGGGTCGCAAAGAGTTGGACACAACTGAGCACGCATGCAGGCACACAAAATGGGCGTAATAGTTCTCATCTCAGAGGGTTGCTATGAAGATTAAACTGTTAACTACATGTAAAGGGATTTGGAGAGTGCCTGACTCATACGAAATGCTAGTAAATGTCAGCTTAAACCATCTTGGCTTAGAAAACGGCTCCCTGCATACATATGAGGTCACTGTTAGTTCACCTGAGTTGAGGAGAGTAATTATGGGCAATGGTCATGAGAAGGCCTGGTGGGCGCTGATATTACCTTTCCTGATCTGGTAACCGGTTCCCTGGTCATGTACAGTGTGTAAAAATCTCTCAAGATGATCCCATGTGACCACCAAGAACTGTCAAAGGACTGATTTGACTCTGCCTGCAAGTTGACAAGGTGGCCTGCCATAGCCCTGTGGGTGTCGCCAGGAGACATGAGCCTCCTGAGTCAGAGACCAAGGACCGGATTGCTCACAACATAGCAGGCAGCATGAGCTTCTGTCCAGGCAGTTCCCCTTCCAGGTGAAGTGGAGGGCCAATTGGATGTGGTGCATGTGGCAGGTATGTGTCATAGTTGAAGAACCCACACGTAGGGAACCCAAGTCTTTTAAAATAGGTGGTAAACCCATCTGATCCTTGCCCTGGAGAGAAATGTTGTCCTTATTATACTGGACTGATCTTTGCTCTTGAGGGCAATCCTAACTCTGTTTTCCCAGGCTGTTTGCTCTACAAACATCCTTGAGAAGAGACTTCAGAATAAACGAAGTCTGTGCCACTGTTTCCAAGACTAGCAGAAAGGTGAGAGCCCCATGGAGAATGGTCCCTCACCAACAATATGGATACTATTCTAATGTCCTGGAGGAGTGAATGGAAACCCACTCCAGTATTCTTGCCTGGAAAATTCCATGGACAGAGGGGCCTAACAGGCTACAGTCCATGGAGGCTCAAAGAGTTGGACGTGACTGAGGGACTAGGCACTTTCTGAGGTATGTAATACTGTGACAAAAAAGTTTTTTCAAGTGCTACCTGGAAAAAAAAAGATGTTTTAAGATGTTTAAATACATTTGGGAAAATACAGAGTGAACAGTTCTCTTTACCATTGGACTTAACAGAATATTTCATATGCTAATGCATATCTTCAAAACTGGAGACAACAAATTTGCAGTCATTTCTCATCATTCACTGCTTCTCAAAGCCTTCCTACACATACATACAAATCAGCTGAAGGTCTGGTTAAATGCAGATTCTGATTCCACATTTAGATCTGGGGTGGGGCCCAAGACTATCTCTGGCAGGCTGCCAGGAGCTGTGGGTGCTTCAACTTATCAAGCACCGCACCTTGAGTCATGAGGTGCTGAGAAACTGTCTTTTGCAGGAACTTCTCACAAGATTGGATTCCGCCAAACATACCGTGAGAGTAGTCTCAACCCTAGCTACTGTGTCCAGTCTAACACAGGTGGAGGGAACCCACAGAAAATTCTAAAGCAACTTCTCAGTGATGTATAATTCTGGTCACTTGAAGCTGAATAAATGTAAAATTTTAAAATACTAGAATTCCTGGGAAGGCCTAAAATGACAGAAGTATTTCCTCCAGTGTAGGTAAAAATCATGATGAGGGCCAAGTAGTAATGAAATGCTAATTTTGCCACAAACGATAACCTCCAATGCTAAAACAAATTGGTTATGATTTTGCAAAACAGATGAGTCCCAAGCTAATGAAGACCTGAACTGACAGGGGCTAAATTGCTGGTGGAAGATTTCCTGAGCTTCAGATGCAATGAGGAACTTGAGCTGCCCTAGTCCTAAAAGGGCATTCCCTATGGATGAGTGCCATGGACAGAAAGCTGTTTCCAGGTGGCTTCCGCACAGCCCTGGGCCACAAGGCATCAGCAGTGGAGCAGAGATGACTCAGCTGTACCTCCTTCCATGCTTCCCTTCCTTAAGAATCCAATTTCAACCTTGGCTACACATTAGAATCAATGGAGAGGGTTTGGAAATACTCTCAATTGACAGGGCTCTTGCAGACCAGTGGCCTAGGAATCCCCAGGGGCGGGGACCACGCATCAGTAGCTGTAAAAATCCCCCCAGTGATTCTGATGGCAACTGTTACCCTTAAGACGGACCTCGGTGAAGGAAGTGAAAGCCATTTCAGACTGTAGACAGAGCATAAATCAAGCCAGTACACCCAGTTTCCCCCTCCTGAACCTCTGACTCTGCTACTAAGAACCACCAGGTTTTGAGAAGACAGACAAACAAGAACAAGGTTCATTTCCTTCTAGAAATCACCATGTCTCATCTCTCTAGAGCTCATGCTTGACACCAGGGTTTGGTCTCATTTTTAGAGCATCTGAGCCCAGAAAACTCTCTACATTGGACTTTGAAGGATATTTGACTGGGGTGAAATTAATGATAGCTCATATTTATGCCTTGAGGATGACATTATTTCCATCATTATGAATGATAAAGGAATTCTGCAGGATCATACTGTTCAGTGAGGATGTCTGGGTTTGGATCACAGCTTCCTGTATTTACTAGCTCTGTGACCAAGTTGGGTGAGTACCTTCACCCCAAGCATCCTAGTTTGTTCACACATAAATGAGGGACTTTGTAAAAGTTCATAGAGGTATAAGAAAATGAATAGAAGGAAATTCATGAAAATGGCTGTTCACAGTGTTCAGGGCCTAGGAAGCCCTCCATAATTACCAGTTATTTTATAAGTTGATTCAATCTCATTCAAACTCATGAACTGTAAACTGGTGCCAGTCTGTGGACTATTTATTATGGGAGATTCCCTGGTGGCTCAGATTGGTAAAGTGTCTGCCTGCAATGCGGTAGACCCGGGTTCAATCCCTGTGTCAGAAAGATCCCCTGGAGAAGGAAATGGCAACCCACTCCAGTACTCATGCCTGGAAAATTCCGTGGATGGGGAAGCCTGGTGGGCTACCGTCCATGGGGTCACAAAGAGTTGGACACGACTGAGCGACTTCACTTTCACTTTCAGTTAGATATGTAAATTGAGAGTAAATGTTGAGAAACTTTTATACTTATTTGGCAGAGAAATTATACATCTATTAAATCTAATAATGAAACTCTTAGGTTTGCATTTTGTGTGTCTTTTCATTGAATGTTTCTAACTCATTTTTGTTTCACTTTATAAAAGCATTGCTCTAAGGACTGGTATTTTGTGTGTGTTTTGACTTACTTTTTCTAGTCATTCATTTTTACTTCATTTTATGAAAATGTTTTTCCATAAATAGACTGGAGATTAAAACACTGGCTCTTCACACAGAGTTTGAGCATAATTGGTTTAAAAATAAATTTATAAATACTGTGTCATAGAAATTAATGGAAAACTCACTGCATTTGTTTTCTATACTGTATAACAAACTATCACAACTTTAGTGGCTCAAAATAACATGCATTTATTAGCTCCTTGGGTCAGGAGCCTGGGCTCAGCATGACTAGGCTCTTTGCTCAGAGTCTCATAAGGGTGCAACAAAGGTGACAGCTGGCCTTCAGTCAGAGTTTGGGAACTTGAAGCTATAGGACTGGGCTCCCCACTCTCTTCGTAGTTGCCAGCCAGGGGCTGTTCTCAGCTCCTAGAGGCTGCCCAGAGTTCACTGCCACATGACCCTCTCCCATCATGGCAACTGACTGTTCAAGCTTGGCAAGGGAGAGACTCTTACTTCAGTCTGCTCATACAAGGTCTTATGTAATATAATCAAGAGACTGTCACCCCCATATAGCCAGAAAAGATAGAAACCCTAATTTGAAAAGATACATACACCCTTATGTTCAGAGCAGGACTATTTACAACAGCCAAGGCATGGAAACAACCTAAATGCCCATCGACAGAGGAACGGACAAAGAAGAGGTGGTCCAGATACGTGATGGAATACTACTCAGCCTTAAAAAAGAATGGAATACTGCCATTTGCTGCAACATAGATGGACCTAGAGATAATCATACTCAGTAAAGGAAGTCAGACAGAGAAAGACAAATGTCACACGATGTCACTGATAGGTGGACTCTAAAAAAGTGCATGGTGCTGCCCTCCTGTATCAAGCCATGGGCTCTAGGTCCTCTCCCTCCCATCTGGGGGGACCGTGAGGCTGAGCAAATCAAGTCATAGAAGGTGATACAGCCTCTGTCCAGTCCTCTCTAGACACTCACCATGAGAAAGCAGGAACCAGTCTGTGAGGCAGCCCAGCCGCCACATGGAAGGTTCAAGGTAGAAGTTCTGGCTACAGCCACAGCTGATATACCCGTGGATGCTAGCCTGCAACAGAGGAGGGTGAGCTGGCCAACAACTGTGGCCCTCGGCCTTCAAGCCATCCCAGGAGACACCGCATGGAGCAGAAACAAGCTGTCTCCAATGAGCCCTGTCCAAATTGCAAGTTCAAAATGAATGTTGTCACTGTTGTGAGCCAGTAAGTTTGGGGTGATTTGCTCTGCATCAATAAAGAACTGGAACAGAAAATAAATAAAAATAGTACAAATAGATTTATTTTTAAAATGAAACAGAATTACAGACATAGAGAACAAATTTATGGTTACCAAAGGGGAAGGAGTGGGGCAAGGGATAAAATACGAGGTTGGGATTAACAAATACATGAAAAGTGAGAGTGTTAGCCACTTAGTGGTGTCTGACTCTTTGCGACCCCATGGACTGTACATACTGCTGTTTATCTATTTTAGATAAAAATAAAATAGATAAAGAGTAAAGATTTACTATACAGCATGGGAAGTATATTCAATGTCTTATAACAATGGAAAGTGGAAAATAATTGGAAATATTTCCAATGGAAAATATTTGAAAACTGGAATATAATTTTCAATTATATACTTGAAATGGAAAATAATTGAAAAAAGAATATAGATATATACATATATATGTATAACTGAATCACTTTGCTGTACACTTGAAACTAACACAATATTGCAAATCAATTATAGTTCAATTTTTAAAAAGAGAGTGCCATCCCATCAGTTTTGCCATATTCTACTGCATGGAAGCAGGTCACAGGTTTCCCTGCCATTTAAGGTGAGAGGATTAAATAAGAATGTAACTCATGAGGGGTTGCCTTAGGGTATGTCCACCACAGCCATCTATAGATCACCGTATTTTAATTGGTTGAGTCTTTCAATAGTGAACTACCAATCACTGCATGTGTGTGTGTGTGTGTGTGTATGTGTGTGTGTGTGTGTGTGTGTGTGTGATATATTTGGCAGCAAAAAGCATACATCCATTTGCAAGGAATAGATTAAAAGAATCGGAGAGAAGTTGGATAATTTGATGCTCATGTAACATCAGGCATAAATAAGCCAGTCTATGAATTAGTCCTGCCAAACCGCCATGGCACGATGTTCAAATACTACCTAAAAAAGAAATGTTACTTTTGAGTTCCACCTTTTATAATGCTGACACCTCCAAAAAAAAAAAAAAAAAAACTGGTGTGTTTTTTTCTGCAATTATTTTCTGATGAATATGGAGTTCAACATAACTGCCCTTGAAATGAGGGACTTAAGAATGTAAAAGCTATTGACCATATTAATAGTGATTCCCAATAAAGATGTACTTATCCTCCAAAACTCCCTGAAATATAATCCTGTAGCTGAGGAAATTGCTTAATAAACCTCTTTTAGTCTCAGCTAATATTTATAGATTATGGGTTAGTTGAGGGGGACTTTTTAAAAAAGCCCGGTTCCCTACCTGAATCTACTTCAGAACTTCCCCAAGGGCGTGGCCTGCTATTTATTCACAGCAGGATGGATTTGCTCATGGAATCATCTTCCTTTAGGAGAAGCCCCAGATTGGCAGAAAAACATGAGGAGAGCCTGTTTGTACACATAGGAAAGATACCTCACAATTTCAAGAACTTTGGGGATGTGCTCGTGTATATTAAATACACAGTGAGTGGAGGAGAAACATGACCCTCCAAAAGGGAGCAAGCCATCAATAATGGAGCACAGCTAAAAACATTGGATGGATGGTCGTGCAACATAAGTCATTGGGTCGTAACACTGCCTTCTGAATTTTAAAGATGTTTAATGGAGGGAGAGGATATGGGGCCAGGAGTGGAGGGGCTGAAGTGGAAATTGGTAGAGATTATTTTAGGGGGAGTCCATTTGTGCCCAAATAACATTGATTGGAAGAATGCTAACTCAGCCTTCAGCAGAGAGAAGATTAATCTATTTATAGAATAGCTGTGTATTGCCAATGCTTGGTTTCCACACATTACCCCCAAATACCTCCCTTCCTGCCTCTTCCAGATGATATTCCTTTTTGCTCTTCTTCTAAAACCTTTCTGCTCTTCTTCCAAAACCACTGGCCTTATTCAAAAGCCATTTGGTTGAAGGAAACCAAAGTCTCTCAAAGTGGTTTAAGAGTAAGTGAAGAATTTATTAGAAATAAATGTTCAAGTATTTCCTGGAACACAGAGGGATGTACACAAAAGTTAGAACTAAAATAGCAGCAGACTCCAGGGAGATTCCCTGTGTCCTTTTCCTTTTCTCTCTCTGTTCCTGTTCCTTCCTTCTTTGTCCCTATAGCTAATTTTCTCTTTCTGCTTGTACAGGGCCCAAATGTGGCCATCCCAGTCACAAACACTGACAAGAATCACTTGGTCCCCATTCTACCTTCCTGGGTGGGAGTCTGATTGGCCCAGATGATAATACCTCCCCCTCCCTTCAGTCGAATAGTGTGTAATTCTTCAACACTGTCACAGCACTTATCAAAGTGAATTATAAACTTCATGTTCTACAATGTGAAGTGAAAAGTGCTAAAAACAAAAAATAAAAAACATTGTATTTATTGCATGGGTGTTACTCCTCTAGAACTGCTTTGAAGAAAGATATTAAGAAAATATTCTAACATACAATGAGGTGTTTCAGTTATAGCTTGCTGCCTAATAACAAACTGCAAAATTTAGTGTCATAAAACAATGATTATTTATTATTTCTCATGATTCTGTGGGTAAACTGGTCTTAGCTGGGTGGTTTTCTGCTCTATGAGACATTGGCTGAGGTCACAAATTCAACGCACTGAACTGCTGGCTAGGCTAGGCTGGAAGGTCCGAGAAGGCTTTCCTCACCTGTCAGACACCCTGGCTGTCCTCCGGGTGGCCTCTCCATATCATTAGCTTGGGCTTCCTCACATCATGGAGTCTCTACATAGTCAGACTTTTCACAGTAGCTGGTTTCCAGAGGGAAAGTAACAGTTGCTAGGCCTCTTCAACTCTGGGCACAGCAGCACCTCTGTAGACTTCTGGTGTTCAAAGCAATCCAGGACATCAGCCCAGGTTCCAGAGGGGGAGACCCCCAACTCTTGATAGATGAAAAGCATGTGCATCCATGGAGAGAAGGAACTCAGGGCAGATAACTCGGGAGCCCACCAGAGAGGGATCAGCATCTTAGGGTTTGGAATTATAAGGGAGGGGATATTACTTCTTCTTCTTTCTGTTTTTCTGTACTTTTAAATTCTCCAATGAGCACTATGTTAATAATAATAGTATCAGTAGTAGTTTTTCAATGAGCTTAAGTTCGTAATAATAATTTATTAAGTGGTGCCACAGTGAATGTCTGGAATTACTAGATCAAGGGGAAGATGTTTCCATGCATTTGAAAACATGACCCTTGCTGGGAAACAATGTCTACAAGAAATTCTTGGCTTTGCCTTTCTCCAGAGTAATAAAATCTAGCCACAATGGCAGCTGAAACACAAGAGCAAAAATAATATTTCTTGCTGTCAACTAAAAATAAATGCCTGTCCTAACTACTGATTCCTAGTCATGTAGCTTCTCTTGTGTTTGTCCGAGGAGTACACCCTGCATCCTTGGGAATAAATAGACTGACCCTGCCAATGGCCGTAAGCATCTTTTATGTAAGACCTTCTCTGATACAACCAATCTGACAGCCACTCTGGGGCCAGGAGGCTCTTGAATGTGATGTCTTCTGGTTGCTGCTTGGGAGAAGCACTTTCATCTTCTCTAAAATGCCTGTGTACTCATTCTTGACATCAGCCTGCCTCAGTACTACCGAACATTCTGGAACACAACATCAGA
>SJXQ01011300.1:157727-170705 GCA_006408695.1 Aepyceros melampus
TTCAGTTCAGTTCAGTTCAGTCGCGCAGTCGTGTCCGACTCTTTGCGACCCCATGAATCGCAGCACGCCAGGCCTCCCTGTCCATCACCAACTCCCGGAGTTCACTCAGACTCACGTCCATTGAGTCTGTGATGCCATCCAGCCATCTCATCCTCGGTCGTCCCTTTCTCCTCCTGCCCCCAATCCTCCCAGCATCAGGGTCTTTTCCAATGAGTCAACTCTTCGCATAAGGTGCCCAAAGTACTGGAGCTTCAGTTTTAGCATTCTGACAGAATGTGGTTTTGCCATACAGCAACATAAATCCACCATGGGTGTACATGAGTTCCCAATCCTGAACCCCCCTCCCACCTCCCTCTCCATATCATCTCTCTGGGTCATCCCAGTGCACCAGCCCCAAGCATACTGTATCCTGCATCAAACCTAGACTGGCGATTCGTTTCTTACATGTATTATACATGTTTCAGTGCCATTCTCTCAAACCATCCCACCCTCTCCCTCTCCCACAGAGTCCAAAAGTCTGTTCTATACATCTGTGTCTCTTTTGCTGTCTTGCATACAGGGTTATCGTTAACATCTTTCTAAATTCCATATATATGTGTTATTATACTGTATTGGTGCTTCTCTTTCTGGCTTATTTCACTCTGTATAATAGGTTCCAGTTTCATCCACCTCATTAGAACTGATTCAAATGTATTCTTTTTAATGGCTGAGAATATTCCATTGTGTATATGTACCACAGCTTTCTTACCCATTTATCTGCTGATGGACATCTAGGTTGTTTCCATGTCCTGGCTATTGTAAACAGTGCTGTGATGAACACTGGGGTACACATGTCTCTTTCAATTCTGGTTTCCTCAGTGTGTAAGCCCAGCAGTGGGATTGCTGGGTCATATGGCAGTTCTATTTCCAGTTTTTTAAGGAATCTCCACACTGTTCTCCATAGTGGCTGTACTAGTTTGCATTCCCACCAACAGTGTAAGAGGGTTCTCTTTTCTCCATACCCTCTCCAGCATTTATTGCTTGCAGACTTTTGGATCGCAGCCATTCTGACGTATGAAATGGTACCTCATTGTGGTCTTGATGTACATTGATAATGAGTAATGTTGAGCATCTTTTCATGTGTTTGTTAGCCATCTGTATGTCTTCTTTGGAGAAATGTCTATTTAGTTCTTTGGCCCATTTTTTGATTGGGTCGTTTATTTTTCTGGAATTGAGTTGCATGAGTTGCTTGTATATTTTTGAGATCAGTTGTTTGTAAGTTGCTTCATTTGCTATTATTTTCTCCCATTCAGAAGGCTGTCTTCTCACCTTGCTTACAGTTTCCTTTGTTGTGCAGAAGCTTTTAATTTAATTAGGTCCCATTTGTTTATTTTTGCTTTTATTTTCAGTATTCTGGGAGGTGTGACCTGCTGCTTTTAAGGAGGCACCAGTAAAGAGAATCATAAATCCTTATAATTCTATTCCAGAAACAGAAGTAGAGAACTCATAGTGGTAACTAGTCCTCATTTCTTCTTTTTCTGGCTATGGATCATTGAACTCTCTATTTATCAACAGTTCCCCATTGTGTGGCTCTTAGTAGATTTCTCAAGGGGAAAGGCAAAGGGTGTCAGATAACTCCCTCTCCCAAGTCTTCTGGGACTGGCACTTGAGCACAGCCAATCAGAAAGTCCCAGTTAGGACTTCAAGTCTTCAGGGAGGAAGGCATTAGATTATTCTTGAGGGTAGCAGTGAAGTCAGGAGCCTAAAGGCACGGGGAGGTCTAGATATACTAGGTGTCAGCAGTAAGGCCCTAATGAGAATACAGCTTGTCCTTGGTCTTGGCCATCAGGCTCACTGTTAGTGGTTGTTTATTTTCTGTACCTGATCTCTCATTTTCTGGTGATTATAATGAATGACCCATGTCCTTCTAATCAATTCCTTTTTTCTTGAGTTATCCAGCAAGGAGAACAAACCAGTCAATCCTAAAGGAAATCAACCCTGAATATTCACTAGAAGGATGGATGCTGAAGCTGAAGCTCCAGTACTTTGGCCACCTGATGTGAAGACCTGACTCACTGGGAAAGACCCTGATGCTGGGAAAGGTTGAAGGCGAAATGAGAAGAGGGTGGCAGAGGATGAGATGATTGGATGCCATCACCGATTCAACGGACACTGAGTTTGCGCAAACTCTGAGAGAGAGTGAAAGACGGGGAAGCCTGGCATGCTGCAGTCCACGGGGTCACAAAGAGTCAGACACAGCTTAGCGACTGAACAACATCAGTCCAGAGTTGGATGTGATATTTTATAAACGACACTTCTGATGGCCTGTGTCATTGTAGGAAGACCATCCAATGGACATTTAGAATGGCTTGAATCCTGAGGAATAATTATAATTCAGGGCAAAGGCTTGCCTGAGTATTTGTAATACTAGTCACAAGACATTATTCTAACATGCCAAATAAGCACATTCACGATAGGTTTCCAAATAGCGATCTTTAGCATTTATCTTTTCTCTATATTCCTGAAATCATCAAGCCCCATCTTCACAATCAAAGTTCAGTGTGTCTGTGAAGAGTTTCCCATAATTTAAAATGGGGATAAAGTCAGGTAGAATCATAGCACTCAGTTTGCCGCCAAGTGCTAGAAATACGGAATGTCACACACAATGGCAGAGGCTCTATTCTAAACTATTCCAGTGACACCTCCGCTCACAAAGGTGCCTTATCTTCCTAAATATTAGCATTGGCTTTCATGCCAACACAAAACATGCAACAGATCACTAGATTTTAAAATATACCCCAGTTAATCCAGTTTTTTTTTTAATCTCTGGGAATTTGCACAACTAAACAATGACATCAAAATACCATGTTTATATCAGCAAAGCACAAAACAGCTAGAATCAACGTAAATAGCCACCGGGAGGAAACTAATGAAAAAATGCTACCTCCATATGATGAAATACTGTGCAACCATGAAATAAACGGGTAATTATAACATGAGAACCCCCAAGACTTGTCATTAGATTAAATAAAAGTGCAGCTGTGCAGTGTGATCCTATTTATTTGAAAACAAAGAATGTCAGTCGGTATGCTTCCATTCACGAGGCGGCCAAGGAGAAAACCAGCTGATTTCAATCCACTGATGTCATTTACAGATAAGTAGATGCTGGGACGGACTGGGGGCAGGAGGAGAAGGGGAAGACAGAGGATGAGATGGCTGGATGGCATCACCGACTCGATGGGCGTGAGTCTGAGTGAACTCCGGGGATTGGTGATGGACAGGGAGGCCTGGCGTGCTGCGATTCATGGGGTTGCAAAGAGTCTGACACGACTGAGCGACTGAACTGAACTAAAATTAAAAAAAAAGAAAAACAATCTGAACACTTATCTAAGGTGGTGTTAATATCCCTCCAGGAATGGGACTAAGAAAAGGTGAACTGTCATTTCTTCATTCTAAATCCATATTACTTTTAGAAATAAATTTTAAAAAAGATCCCAAATGCCATGATTGTACTAAATAGAAAACATTGATTTGAGGCTGTGGACTCTTCAGGAAATTCTTCCAAATGAGTAGTTATTACTCATAACTAGTGTGCTGAATGGATTATGCTGATTTAGAGCAATATTGATTTAATGTACATTCTAATTCTGATTTTATGGAACTAAGCTAAAAACTCCTGGTTTTTTTGATGTTTTAAGATTATCCCATACCAAAGGGAAAAGGTAGGAGGAGGAATTAGGAATTTGGGATTAATAAAGACACAATATTATATATAAAATAGATAACCAACAAGGATCTACTGTATAGTGCAGTGAATTCTACTCAATAGTCTGTAATAATCTATATAGGAAATGAATCTGAAAAAGGTGGGTATACGTATATGTATAACTGAATCACTTTGCTGTATACCTGAAACTAACACAACATTATAAATTAACTATACTCTAATATAAATTTTTTTAAATTATCCCAGTAATTGCTATGGTGAATGCTAATGGCCAAAGATTCTCTCTGTGTCCCAGTTCCTTTTGTGTTCATGCACTCATATAGATTCAAAGTTCAAGTGTGTTGATGAATTCTGACTCACTTGAAATTTGAACAGAAAACACTGGTGATTCAGAGTTCAATAGCAAACACTGATTAAGTCTAAATGATTAATAATTAAGTATTTTAAATCATAAAGAAGACAGCAAATGTCTATGAATAAAGCACTGTAAAAAAAAAAAAAATTTCTGGGATGGCCTTAGGTAAATACAGAGAAATCTTCTTAACTAGAATGTTAGTGGAGGCCAACTATAGTTGATGGCTACTTAGCAAGGAATGAGGAGTATGATTACATAACTGTGGCAATCACTCCATTTTAGCACAATGACCTCAGATAACACAACTCCTTCATTGCACTACGGGGGCTGCATGCCTTTACCTTAAATCAAATGCCTACAGCGCTCTGTCCTCCCCCTGAGGCACTTGTGTGACATCACAGATCCTGGATCTTGTTTCTGAAGTGCATGGATCTTGATCATAAACCTAGACAAGTGTGACTAGGCCCAAGAAGACGTTCCTCTCATAGGAGACTCAAGAATGAGAAATTACAAAATGCCATGTCACCTGGGAAAAGTCATCATGGTTTGAGGCAGTTGTGCTTCAAATACTCTATGGCTATTTGTCCATGTCTATGGATACTTGTTCATGCCTCCTGCATTTAAATTCAGACCATGTGGTCACCATATCCAAAATGGTTCCCAAGGGAAAGCTTCAAGGCACTGGATCCAGGCCCAAAGTCCCTACTTCACAGAGACTCCAGAAACTCTGACCCTCTTCAAGAGTCTGATTTTCAATAGTGGTGGCCAGAGGGCAAACCATTCAAGTCCACCATGGTCCCATGGATCTGAGCCAAAGTTCAGGACATTGGGACAATTTCAAAGTTTCTTTAGCAGTCTGATTTCACATAAAGTCATCCTGGGAGCCCCCTCCTGTCAGTGAGTCTTCCAATCCTTCCATGGCTGCCCTACCTACATTCTGTGTCAAGAGATGTTATCAAAATGTACCATGTCCCTCTGAGTTGGTACAGCAGTCTCACCCCAGGGGGTGGCGGGGGGACTGTCCCTCTTGGACATTACTTGGAAGAATTCTCAACCATGACAAAGCTGAAGTGGTGAGTGAATGTGGCAATGACATGCTAGGTAGTCTGGGAGCATGGCTTTGGCCTTGGCACCTGCATTACAGGGCCCATATGAGTCCAGTGCCATAATTTTAAAATAGCATGGGGAATGTGTGGGGATGAGCAGGGAGAGGATGGTGGGAGAAGGCAATTATAGCTCCAGGAAGAGGCACCTTTTCCTGTTCAAATGGGATGAATAGGAGGAATTGTGAGGCCAAGATACATAAATATTGATTGAAAAAAATCAGTACAAATGGCTTTTTTTTTTCAAAACTACTGTTCCACCACCTTTGTTATAGCCAATTGCAAGCTCAAAGAAACCCCTAGAGTCACAAATCGGTTCTAATTGCTCTATAATTGGTTGCTTGGATCAACAAAGAGGAAATTGGGAGATTTAATTTTCTGCAGGAAACCTAATAGCATAAGAGAAAAAGAGCGGAGGTGGGGAGCAGAGAGAGAAACACAATGGCGTGGATGCATCGACCCCTCAGCATCAAACAATCATGCAAACAAAGGCCCTTGGAGCCGGTCTGGCTCTGGCAAACAGCCATCACTGTCTTTGAAACCCTCAGTGACATTGTTGAAATCATCTTCAAAAACAGGAAACTGTGTGATTTTGATTTTCTGGCAACCTCCCCCTTTCTTGTGAACTGGCAACCTGATGTGAGCTACCAGCTCTGATTCACACTAAAGGAGGGAGGTAAAAACAAAAATATTTCCTGTTCACTTAAATCGCCATGTTTTCAGAAACAGTGCTAAAGCTAAATCACTTCTGTTCATTATTGTGCCCAAGAAACATTCTTGAAATGAGGCCCAGAGGCCAGACATGCCTTTGGCTTGAGTTTCCATCTGTTGCTAGAAAGGGGAGGAAAACCCACCCTGATGAGAACGGAAATTCAGTGGGTTATGAGAGCTGTAGTAGGCAATCAGTCATTCCAGGAGGCATTTCTGTGTTGTCAGAACAAGACAGAAAATAGGTATAGAAATACAATGGAATGTCTGTTTCTTACATCGAGGAAGCTGACCTAGAAAGAGGATTGACAAATGTCCTCTAAAGGGCCTGATGGTAAACATTTTCAGTTTTGCTGGCCAGATAGCTTCTGTCACAAGTATTCCACTCTGTCCTATATCACAAAAGCAGCCACAGACAATACATAAACAAATGGGCAGAGTCAGTTCAGTTCAGTCGCTCAGTTGTGTCCGACTCTTTGCAACCCCATGGACCACAGCATGCCAGGCCTCCCTGTACATCACCAACTCCTGGAGTTTACTCAAACTCATGTCCATTGAGTTGGTGATGCCATCCAACCATCTCACCTCTGTCCTCTTCTCCTCCTGCCTTCAATCTCTCCCAGCATCAGGGTCTTTTCAAATGAGTCAGTTCTTCACATCAGGTGGCCAAAGGATTGGAGTTTCAGCTTCAGCATCAGTCCTTCCAATGAATATTCAGGACTGATTTTCTTTAGGATGGACTGGTTGGATCTCCTTGGGCAGAGCTTGTTCCAATAAAACTTTATTTACAAACATAGATTCTTTCTGTTAAAGCATAATTCTGAGAGACAGAAGTTAAAACACCAGTTTGCTCTCTTTCTCTGTGGCACTAACTTCTTTTTCTAAACTGTCCTGGCCCTGGAGGGAGGAACTCTCTTTCCGTCTCTGTCTCCATATCTTCAATCCACTGCAGTCTGACTACTCCCTGCACAGCCCTTCAGAAACTACCAAGCAAAGAACTCTGGTGACCACTGGATGGTCAAATCTGGGAGTGGCCATCCAAGCTTCAACCTTTCCTGAGAGCTTTGAATTGACTGACCTCGCCACAACTCTTAGAACTATGTCGTCTCTAGAACTGTGGACCCAGCTCTCCGGCTTGTCCACCCACCTCGCGCTGCTGTGTCGTGGTCTGTAGTGCTGCCTCCTTCTCTTTCATCTCTGCCAGGGTCAGCCTTAGCCATTTTCTGACTCATTCTCCCTGATACATCTGTTAACCATGTCCCCTCTCATGGTATTGCCTTGAGATCTCTTAGATAACCACACCTTCATCTACTCCCACCCACAAGCTGAGAGTCACGAAGTCATCCTTGACCCCTCACCTTTGACCTGCAAGCTGGTATATTCCCACTTCATATATTGCCTCTCCCCTCCCCTACTCCCTGAGTCAGTCCCCTGTCATTGTATGGATATAAATGTCCTCAGCTGTGAAACGCCCTCCACTGAAGGACCCAGACAGTAATTCAGACAATCAAACGAAACTCTCTGAAAAACTGAAATCAGAAGCGAGTGAGGAAAACAACTATTTCCTTGGAAAGAGGAGAGTATTGGAAAGTAAGGAGGTGACATCCAGACCACTAGACAGCTTTCAAGGACTGTAGGCACTTGTCACTTCATAAGCCCCTTCCTCACCAAAAAAAATTTTTTTAATTATATTTTATGGCAACTACAGTCCAGGCTTTTTTTCCCTTATGATTTTTAGAAGAAAATGAAGTAATTTGTGGGCCCTCAGCTCTGTGCCTAATGGAAAAAATCACTCCTAAAAATGTTTGTCAGATGTTGATAAAAGCACAAAAGTTATTTTTAAAAATAAAACCTAATCTTGTTAGATATTTCCTGTTTTAAACTGTTTATTCTTCTTTTAAAGAAAAATGTAATGAATGTCTGCCAACAGGAAAAGAAATGTTAATATGATTATCGAGATTATATTCATTCATATCATATAATATTTGGTGAAACTCAGACACTGATATAAGTATAAGAAAATCATTTTTATATGTTAAAGTAATTTATTGATAGAAGTAAATCAGCATTCTGATGATGCTGTAAGTTATTTCTTTTTCCCAGCTTTATGACTGACAAATTAAAATTGTATATATTAAGGAGTACAATATGTTTTGATATACATATGCTAAAGCTGAAACTTTGGCTACCTGATGTGAAGAGCTAACTCATTTGAAAAGACTCTGATCCTGGGTAAGATTGAAGGCAGGAGGAGAAGGGGACGACAGAGTATGAGATGGTTGGATGGCATCACCAACTCAACAGACATGTGTTTGAGTAAACTCCAGGAGTTGGTGATGGACAGGGAGGCCTGGCGTGCTGCAGTCCATGGGGTCACAAAGAGTCGGACACGACTGAGCAACTGAACTGAACTGAACTGCATATATTATGAGATGATTGCCACATCAAGCTAATTAATATTTCCATCACCTCATTTAGTTACCATTGTGTGGTTTTATTTCTGTCTTTGTTACTTGTGTTGAAGACAGTTGAGATCAGCTCAGCAAATTTTAAGTATATAATACAGTATTATTAACTATGGTCACCATCCTGTACATTACACTCTCAGCACTTATTCATCCTACATAATCAGCTATTGTGAATAGTGTTTCAATAAACATGGGGGTACAGATATCTCTCCCTAAGCCTGATGTCATTTCCTCTGCCAATACAGCCAGAATTGGATTGCTGGATCATATGTAAGGTCTATGTTTAATTTTTTGAGGAGTCTCTATACAGTTTTCATAAGGTCTTCAGCAATTGACATTCCTACCAAGGGTGCTAAGGGTCCTCCAAGAAAATAAATATTGATATGCTTTATTCATGCTTTAATAATTAAAATGAAAGCCTGCTATCACCTCTTTCAGCAACCACCAGAGAAGACATCAATGTCAAACAAAAGCTCTTTACCTTTTCCATTCTATATATCACTTGGATCTCTGTGTCTTATTCTGACTCACTCAGTTACTTCATTGTTTCATCCAGCCAACGCTTATTAAGCATAAACCTTACACCAGGAATTGTGTTCAGTCCAGCAATACAGCTGCAAGCACTGTACCTTTTGTTTTAACTGTGACATTTAATACTGTATTAATTGACCTCTCATTATTCAGAAGTTGCCATTAGCACATGACGTCAATTGTCCATAATAATAAAGAGGTAGCTCCGATAATGCAAAAGTGATTTAGATTTTGCCTTAAAAGGCATTTTTGGGAATTCCTGAGGGATGGGGTGGGGGAGGTGGGAGTCCCAGGAAGAGGGATCAATGTTGCCGGGCTAACGATTAGATTTCTATGACACCTCAATTCCATTTCATGACAGCAAGGAAGATGAAGGTTTTAGGCCTGAGTTTGTCAAACAAAGGGGTTTTTAACCATGGGAGATCCTTCGTTCTCTACAAAGACAACTCAGATCTACTGGGGATCTGAGGCAACTTGTTGTCTTTAAAACTTGGTGTGCACGACCTTCATTAAACATGTGATGTGTCGAAGGAGTTGAGATTTTGTGTTTAGAATCTCTGTCTCCCAGGAGAAGCAGCTGGCCCAGCAAGGAAGGGTTGAGCACAAAACGCTCACAATGAATGTGGGCTCCCTCACTTGGTGGAGACAATCCACCTGCAACATCAACAGTGACTCAGATGTGCTTTGGAACCCACAGCTGTGTGTCTATCTCGTCTGGGGCAGGGGCATGGCATGTGCAGAGGAGTAACAGGGAAGAAATTGGTTTGAGGAAGATGCCCCAGCCAGACGCAGGTTATTAGAGACAAGGGTGTCTCCATTTCAGCCCCACTGAGATCGGACAGGGTGCTGTCCCGTGCTCTGTAGGGTGTTAACAGCATCCCTGGCATCTACACACCGTGTCTGACTCTTTGCAACCCTATAGCCCGCCAGGCTTCTCTGTCCATGGGAATTCTCTAGGCAAGAACGCTGGAGTGGGTTGCCACGCCCTCCTCCAGGGGATCTTCCCAACCCAGGGATCGAACCCAGGTCTCCCATGTTGCAGGCAGATTCTTTACCATCTGAGTCACCAGAGAAGCCCGGCCTCTATGCACTAGGCATCCCCCATCCCAGATGTGACACCCCCAAAAGCCTCCAGACACTGTCAACTGTCCCCTTCAGGGCAAAATCAGCCCCAGTTGGGAACCAGTGTCCCCGGGTGGCCTGCTAGCCTGTCCTAAAAATCAAATGACAGAAAGCGAGAGAAGGCGAAAGGATCTGGCAGCCCCTGAAGCTCCAACCCAGCGGTTCTGGGTGCTGCCAGCCTTTCTTGTCCCTGGGGCGATTTTGAATGATGGGAGGCCCAGGCAACATGCCAGCGCAGGTCATCAAAAACTCAGCAAGGAGGACGAAGGCAGCATGGTGCTTGGGTGTGGGGACCTTCTGCTCTGAGCAGACGTGTCCTTCTCAGGACTGGGTAGATTAGCTCTGTCTTTGGAAGGGAAGGCCAGGGCCTGTGTACACAGCTCTCATCCACCCCCAGACAAAGGCAGCATTTGCTGATGGCCCGAGACTGGTCTTGTCCTCCAGGCAATTCTAATCTATTTGCTACAGAGACTCCAGAAAAGCCCGTTAAGAAGGACCCCGATGGAGTCTGCACAGAGAAGCACACAGAGGAGGGGCAGCGGTGGCGGAAGGTGTGAGGGAGAGGAAGCTTTCTGATGAATGCAGGTCTTTATTCTTAAACAGCCAGAGCCTAAAATGTGCTGCCACATTCCAGCAAAAATTTGCCAAGGGGGAATGGGGGGGAGGGATAAATTAGGAGTTTGAGATTAACAGATGCACACTACTGTATATAAAATTGACAAAGACCTACTATATAGCCCAAGAAACTATATTCAGTATATTTTAATAACCTATAATGGGAAAAAAATCAAAAAAAGAATATATACATACACACATTATATATATTGACTCAGTTATATGTATAACTGAATCAGTTTGCTCTACTCCTGAAACTAACACTACATGGTAAAATCAACTGTACTTCAGTAAAAAGTTGTTTGTTTGGGGGGAAAAAAAGGAGAGAGAGACTTGGTTTTAAAAAAAGGAGAGGGACATATGTATACCTATGACTGGTACATGTTGATATATGACAGAAACCAACATAATATTGAAAAGCAATTATCCTTCAATTAAAAATAAATAAATTTCTTTTAAAAAACACACACAACTTTTGCCAAGAGTCTAAGACCTGGAAAAAATTTCTGAAATTTAAATGAACATGAAACATTTGAGCATCTAGAGGATTATTGCAAGTGAACCCTCATCTCCTGCACTATCAGCCCCATTCGATAAATCTGCAATATTTAATTGGCCATCAGAGCTGAAATCACTAAGTCAGGCAACAGAACATGGATGCTCCCAGTCTTGAGCCCAATAGGCACATCTTAGAATTCTAGATGTTCTCAAAATGAGAGGTAGATTTTTTTCATAACATTTTTTATTAAAAATTTCAAACATAATACCAGGAGAAAAGGATTTTATAGAGAATACTCTCATGTTCCCACCACCAAGATTCCACCATCAACTTTTGCTATACTTGCTTATCCACCTATTCACCTTCTCCTCTGTCCATCTACTAATTCAAATTGTACATTTCTTTGAGCTCATTCTCAATGAGCATGACAAAAGAGCAGACATTTTAAAAAGCCATTTCTATTAGTTAGCCAGCATTATTACTATTTGTTGGCCATAGGCAACAGAACATGGATGCTCCCAGTCTTGAGCCCAATAGGCACATCTTAGAATTCTAGATGTTCTCAAAATGAGAGGTAGATTTTTTTCATAACATTTTTTATTAAAAATTTCAAACATAATACCAGGAGAAAAGGATTTTATAGAGAATACTCTCATGTTCCCACCACCAAGATTCCACCATCAACTTTTGCTATACTTGCTTATCCACCTATTCACCTTCTCCTCTGTCCATCTACTAATTCAAATTGTACATTTCTTTGAGCTCATTCTCAATGAGCATGACAAAAGAGCAGACATTTTAAAAAGCCATTTCTAATTAGTTAGCCAGCATTATTACTATTTGTTGGCCAACTCACACAACTGTGTGGAGAACGGTGTTGAGGGTGGGAGGGGTCAGGCCTTGAGTTGTTAGAAACCAGGTAACTAAATTACTATACTTACTCTAATAACTTTTGAGAAATAGCCTTTAAGTTTGCTTAGACACTTCCTGTGGTCTTTGCAGATAACCTCTAGTGGAAAAAAAAACTGAAGTGACCATGTTCATCCTAAACACTGTGGTAAGTACACAAAACCTATGTGAAAAAACGCGTTTTCAAGTCTTTAGCTTCCTCAAGCCACTGTTGCCTCAAATACACTTCCTGCCTTTACAAAGGCTTAAAGATTTGCATATTGAGTTGTTTCTTTCTGAGAGATGTCTCGCAAATACTCTAGCTCGGAAAAGAGGTTAATTGCCCCATTTCTTCAGAGGTTTCTAGTTTGGACACTTGGAGTTCTTTAAAAAATCATTTTTGGTTTGTTTCTAGGTGGCTGTGCCAAATAAGTGGCTCTGTAATCCTTGTTTGTCTCCACCTGACTTCTCATCCTGCTTTGTGATGGAGAATTGTTCCTTGATTTGATATTCTTTTAAAGAAAAAAAAAAAAGCTGGCATTGAATTCTTAGCTGAATTCTTAGCTGAATACTGCTTGTTGGTGTGTATGTGTGTGTTTTTCCGATTACACCACAGGCCTGGAATACCATTTTCAGCCCAACTCCTTGATGAGGCCTTTGTAAACTTTATTTCTCCAGATGGGCTATAAAATAGTCAGGATGGTTGCACAAAGAACTCAGCAAGATGTGTCTTCTTTCTTAACTGTTACACATCTTTAGCTTGAAACAGAGGGAAACCTGAGGCCATTATGTCTTAAAATTGCCCAAGATGTCTGACTGGTTAATTGGGGAGTCAAGTGGATGGTGAGGAAATGGGGTGAGCTGGTGGTGTTTAGTGGCAGGAGGCTGGAATTCCGTTTGGGTTACTGAGAACTCTCGGATATAAAGGCAAGCTGGCTTGACAGGGGAAAATGGCATCCAATCCAGCATGGGAAATGGTCCTA
>SJXQ01011300.1:171993-197782 GCA_006408695.1 Aepyceros melampus
CCCTGTTGTGGTTTCTGTTCTTTGTTTCGTCCTGAAGCAATTCCGTTTATATGATTGTGAACTCATCACCAGGCTGAAGCAAACCTGAGTTGCAAACAGACCGAGCACATCTCCTAGAACAACAGTCTGTCTGCTCCAAGTGCCTGCAAGCCATCGGGTGGGCAAGTCTACAGCTTTGTATTAGATTAGGCTTTGTCATAGATTGACTAGAGAATCATGTCAGGCCCATTGACTAGAGAATCATGTCAGGCCCGGAGTGAGGGAATGAAGTAGCAAAGGACCAAATCAAGGGCCCTGAGTCTATGGCAGGTCCTCCACCCTGATACTTAAGCCCTCCTGAGCTTTGTGAATCATTTCTAAAAGCAGAGAATGAATACATCCTGAAAGAGACCTTAAAGCAAACCAGTCCTCAAACCACGTGCTTGTTTCACTCCTCCCATTGTCACACTGAACACCCTTCATAATCTTTGGACACCTAGTTTCTTCCAGAAATTGTTGCCTAAGACATCCCTGGTACATATCTGATCCTGTGTTTAAAAACTCATCAGGGCTTCCCTCGTGGTCCAGTGGTTAAGAACCTGTCTTGCAATGCAGAGGATACTAGTTCAACTGCTGGTCCAGGAAGATCTCACATGCCGCAGAACAACAAAGCCCATGTGCCAAAACTGCTGGGCTCGAGAGCCTGCAAGCTGCAACTACTGTGCTCACATGCCTAGAGCCCCTGCCCTGCAACAAGAGAAGCCACTGCAATGAGAAGCCCGTGCACTGCAGCTAGAGAGTCGTCACCACTCTCTGCAACTAGAGAAAAGCCCGCATTCTTGTTCCCAAACTCCTCTTACACAGACTATTTATATCGCATGTTTATGTGTTTACACTGGATGTTAAGCAAGAGACTACCAGTCATTCTACCAGCTTGTTGTTAGAGAAATGGTTCGTAGTAACAAATCCTTGAGGTATGAAAGGCAGCTATGGTTAGTTTAAGAGTTCGGGGTCCCACCTGATTTCAGCCTGCGTTGCTTCTCCAAGTTACTGTGGTGCCACTTCCTTTGTGAATGAAGGAAGATGCTTTCCCCTCTAGTGATTACTGGGGCTGACTGGTTTTGCTCTGTACTTCCCTGGAGGACCTTGTCTTTTCTTTGGCTCACCTTCTGTTGCCCTTCCTTATTTGTAGATCACTGAGGCAGACAAGTTTCTTTTGAATGTCATTGACACTTTGTAACTAGCCAGGAAGCTAACAAGAATACCAAATGTCCTTTTCCCATCAGGGAACCAGTGCTGTTTTGTTTTTCTATCCTGAACCCCAATCGGGGAGTGGCCCGGATATAATAACCCTCTTGGTGAAGACTGATTAATTTCATGGGCAAGTGAAATTTGCACAGTGCTCTCAGAAGCTCTTGACCTGTCCAGCTCAGGATTCAGCAAGCTTTTCTTCCCATCGCCACAGTCAATGTCTTAGTCCTATATAGCCACATCAGTCCTCAGCTTCCTCAAACACAAACTATGAAAGGACTGTGGATTCACTGGAGTGATAGCAATGCTACTGTGAGGCAAAGTGCAAGGACACCCAGGCTCTGAGTCAGACTTGAGTTCAAGGGGAGGCCTGGATAATATGTGTTAGGGAAGCTGGTAAAGAATCCACCTGCAATGCAGGAGACCCCAGTTCGATCCCTGGGTCAGGAAGATGCCCTGGAGAAGGGAATGGCTACCCACTCCAGTATTCTTGCCTGAAGAATCCCCATGGACAGAGAAGCCTGGCAAGCTACAGTTCATGGGTTCACAAAAAAGTCAGAGACGCCTGAGTGACTAACACTTTTCTTTCACTTGGATAACATATACTTTTGTTTTTAAAAGTTGGGTGGTGAGGTGTAACTTACACATGGTAAAATTCACCAAGGCCTGGTATTTAGAATTGCACTTTTCTATAATCCTTGGAGGAAACTGCATCACATTCAGAGTCAGGAAGCATGGACCCTGTTGCCATCCCACCCCCATTAACATCACCTAATAACTCTCACCTCTGCATGGCTTCTTTTGTAAAATCTAAGAGTTGAACTAGGTGTGGTAAGACTCCCTCTAGATTTTAAGTTCATACTTTTATGTTCTAAAAGACCCCAAAACAAAACCAAACCCCAAAACTTGTCTTCCTCAAAGATCTTTAGGAACCACAGGAGAAATGGACTTCCCTGGTGGTCCAGTGGTTAAAACTCTGTGCTCCCAAGGCAGGGGGCCTGCGTTTGATCCCTGGCTGGGGAAGATCCTACAGGCTGCATGGCACAGTCAAAAAAAATAAAAAGAATTGCATGGGTCAAGTTTGCTGTTGAAAGAATGAAGCTTCTGGAGCTCAAAGTTTCATTTTTACAGTTGCTGCTAAGGGACTTGCTAAGCATGTCAGAGCAAAGAGTTCCCACCCCTTGCTAACGTGCAGTCAGGCTCCCCCACCTCAGTCACCCTGGTCTGTAGAAGCTGTGGGAACCAGAAGTCAAGTTTCTCAGAAAGTTCATGCTGCCTTGGACGTTGCCAGATGGCACTGGAGTAGAAGTGCCCAGGGCAGACATGCAAGGTTCTCTTCCTCTGATTACAGAGTCTCTCCTTACATTCCTCCCTTAAACCTTTCTGAGCTTAAAGGTGAAAACTTTTCTATAGCTGGGGAGAGTCCAGCACTCGTCGGTTGTGGACTGGGGGCTCTGTTCAGCCAACTTTCAAGCAAGACATCTTGGCTTGACTGAACTTTGTTTGCTTTGCCATGTCTCTCCTCCCCCAAACCAAATACCCAAATGCTGAGAATTCGTGGAGCACATACCTTCCTGGATCCAGGTTTACATCCGGGACTGAAATGGGACATTCACTCAAACAGGGTGACCAGCACTGGGTTTTTGGAGAGTGCTCCCCCACCTGTAAAACTCTCTGGCTTATAAAAAGGAACACATTTGAGTCAGTTCATAATGAGGTGGATGAACCTAGAGCCTACTATACAGAGTGAAGTTAAGTCAGAAAGAGAAAACTGACTGAACTTTGTTTGCTTTGCCATGTCTCTCCTCCCCCAAACCAAATACCCAAATGCTGAGAATTCGTGGAGCACATACCTTCCTGGATCCAGGTTTACATCCGGGACTGAAATGGGACATTCACTCAAACAGGGTGACCAGCACTGGGTTTTTGGAGAGTGCTCCCCCACCTGTAAAACTCTCTGGCTTATAAAAAGGAACACATTTGAGTCAGTTCATAATGAGGTGGATGAACCTAGAGCCTACTATACAGAGTGAAGTTAAGTCAGAAAGAGAAACAAATATCATATATTAATGCATACATATGGAATCTAGAAAGATGGTACTGATGAATATATTTGCAGGGCAGCAATGGAGACTCAGACAGAGAGAAAAGACTTGTGGACACCATGGGGGAAGGGGAGGATGGGAGGAACAGAGAGAGAATCATGGAAACATATACAGTACCATATGTAAAATAGACAGTCAGTGGGAATTTACTGTTTGATGCAAGGAGCTCAAACTCGGGCTCGGTAACAACCTAGAGGGGTGGCAGGGAGATTCAAGGGGGAAGGGACATATGTACAAATATGGCTAATTCATATTAATGTATGACAGAAATCACACCAATATTGTAAAGCGATCCTCAATCAATTAAAAATAAAAATAATTATATAAAAAAAGAAACAAACAAGAAACTCTCTGGCTTGATTCCCAGTTGAGGGAGGAGACCACCACAGTGCCCAGTCTCTCCTTTCTCCTCCTGGTGGACACAAAAGCTTCATACATGGGGGTAGGTCCCACGAAGAGATCAGATTCCTGACTCCTGGCCATTACTGGCAGCCTTGGTTTTGACTTGTTTTGTTTTGAAGTCCTATTGGCAAGTTGGTTTCCATGGAACCTTGTAGGACTGACTGAGGAAGCCACATCTAAGGCTCCACAGTCCAGTTTACAGAAGCCAGTGGCAATGTGTACTGCACCATCGTCTGATGACCCTTTACCTTGTTCTATTATTTCTAAATTGCACGTGTTAATTCCTAACATACTATAACATTTTTAATTGTGTTTTTAGAAAAGAAGAAGAAGAATCAAAATGACCAGGAAAATCAATCACTCCTCAGTAAAGCTGAAAAATGCAGAATATCCATCTCCTCGCATTAGAATATACAGGTATAAGAGCTGGGACTCATATCTGCTTCCTTTATTATTGCATCACCTGTGCCTAGGACAGCGCCTGGGACCTAGTGTTGAATTGATTAAACAAGGAAGCCTTAGATAGAGAGGGCTTTAATGCCCTGGTGGCCTATGGAAGCAAACCAAATCTAAGCCTGTGAAGGCCTCAGGGTTACCAAATTGAAACCAAAGGACAACCAATCCCAAACAGCCAACTACGCTAGAAGCTATAACCAATCATTTCCTTGTTTTGCTTCTGCCTTTTCTCTATAAAACTCTCTCCCCAAGCTCCTGTCAGTGGAGGGCTCCTAACTACTTTTGGTTTGATGCTCCCCATCCAAATAGAACTTTTTCCCTCAGTGAAATGCAGATTATCTCTGTTTATCTTTTAATACTAGTAAAGCCTGAGCCGATCTTTGCAGAATGATTGAATAAGTGAATTAATTAATGACCTCTCACAGAATCTTCTTGTAGAGTTGGGTTTTTTTTTAACCAAATCCCTAAATAAATCAGTATAAGTATTTGCTGCATCTATGACATGAGTCAAACAAACAAGCAAAAAAATATAATAAAGAGAGTAGGAATGTGTCAACTATCTATTCAGGGAAGTAATAACTAAGCTTTAAAAAAAAAAACTATATGAAATATCACTCAGGAGAAAAAGAAATACTGACACTTGAAGCATGGTTCTCAAAATAATTATGCTGAGTAAAAGAGGCTGGGTTTAAAAGAGTATCTGCGGCATGATTTAATTTATATAAAATTAATCTACAAAATACAATGATAGTAATAATAAATGGGTCAGTGGTTGCCTGGATACTGAGAGTGGAGGGGGAAGGATTGCAAATGGGCATCAGGAAATGTTTAAGAATGATGGCAGTGTTCAGTGTCTTGATTGTGGAGATGGTTTAACAGGTATGTTTATAAATCAAAGGGCTTCCCAGGTAGCTCAGTTGGTAATCCGCCTGCAGGAGATCCCAGTTCGATTCCTGGGTTGGGAAGATCCCCTGGAGAAGGGATAGACTACCCATTCCAGTACTTATGAGCTTTTCTGGTGGCTCAGAGGGTAAAGAATTCACCTGCAATGCGGGAGACCTGGGCTCAATCCCTGGGTTGGGAAGATCCCCTGGAGAAAGGCATGGCAACCCACTCTAGTATTCAGCTTCCCGGTGGCGCTAGTGGTAAAGAACCCGCCTGTCAATGCAGATGTAAGAGATGCACGTTTAATCCCGGAGTCAGGAAGATCCCCTGTAGGAGGAAACGGCAACCCACTCCAGTATTTCTGCTTGGAGAATCCCATGGACAGAGGAGCCTGGCAGGATACAGTCCGCAGGGTCTCACAGAGTTGGGCACAACTGAAGCAACTTAGCGCACACACATATAAATCAAAACTCATCATATTGCACATTTTAAATACATGCAGTTTGCTGCTGTTGTTCAGTCACTAAGTCGTGTCTGACTCTTTGCAACCCCATGGATTGCAGCAGATCAGGCCTCCCTGTCCCTCACTATCTCCTGGAGTTTGCCCAAGTTCATGTCCATTGTACATACATATTCATATAGTAAACATGCAGTTTATGGTATGTCAATTGCTCAATAAAGTTGAAAAATGCAAAACGAGTACATTCCAATGTACCAATCAAGAACTACCATCTGAGTAGTTCATTAATTAATTCAAGAGAATTAATCCAATATGCACTTAATGAAGTGATGTTAACAAAGTACATTTATGCTTGTCATGATACATCATAGGTTTCTATTTCAGAAGCAAAGTCACCACAACTATGATCCATAGACCTTTTGCTTTATCCATAGACCCGCTTCTCCATCTCCCCTTCCATCCTTGCATTTTAACACTCATTCAACAAGTGTTTGTTGTACTGTTTTGTTGGTGAATTCTCTATCAATCTCCTCTGATCTCTTTTGAACTCGGGTCCTGTCTTCCAAGTTGCTAGGTACCCACCTTCCACTCCCATCCTCCTCTCCAGAAGCTAATCTTAAAATCTAGGGGTCTTTAAATCTAGGGTTTTTCTCTTCTGACCTACAAATCCTTGATAAAGCGATGAAGAACACCAGGGCTGTGAAAGAAGATGAGGAAGAATTCCCCAGCTGTTTACTAAGAAAGCAGTCTCGGTCACTGAAATTCTGGAGCTTTGCCGCAAGTCTCACCGGAAGAAGCTCTATCTAAAAGAATGTCTGTTCCCAGCTGGCTCTCGCCTTGTTTTGCACTCAACCAATAAACTTGTGTCAGCGCAGGGAGAGGGAGATGGCGTAAGTGGGAATAACTACTTAAAGTGAAAAGAAACATGAGATGTTGATGTTTTCTTGACACAAACCCTGATCACTTTCTTTCTTGCTAGGCTTCCCCACTTTCCCAGATGGTGCAGTCCATCATGTCTGGGCCATTCCCATATGCACGGTGGTTTACTAGTCCATATTCCCGCCACGGTCATCTCACGACCTGGAGTACCACTGAGCTGGTTTCCTTTTCAGACATTCTTGAGCCACATTTTCATTTCCCCCACATCCTCACTTTTTAAAAATTCTATGTGAAAACATCTTTCCCCAGCGAGGCTAGTTAAGGGGTGACTGCTCAGGAGACAACAAATGACTCTAGAGTCTCGGGTCCCAGGTTTGAGTCCTGGCCTTGTAACCTTGGAGACTTCAGAATTGCTGATGACTTTCAAAGCCTCCATTTCTTTATCTATAAAAGGAGGCAATAATACCAACCTGCATTTGTAAATTCTTTTTTACAATACAAGAATTTTATTGCTACCGACCCATGTATTCTAAAACAGCAAGAATGAACTGTGCCCAATGCTGAGTAAAGGCTGACTAATGGGTTCCTTTCACTCTCATTGGTAGGGTAAGTTCAGCCATTTGCCTTTGGGAAAATCCTCAGCTCTTCACTGCATCCGTAGTTTGTTTTCTTGGGGTTCCCCCCTTTCTTTCCACTTGGACAGCTACTAAGCCTCAGGGGGTCTTAGCCTACAGAGAATTGTAAATCTCAGATGCTAATGAATTTTACGGCTCCGATCTAATTAGCCAAAGACCTCTGAGGCCTGCCAGGCACTTCATTAATTGTGTTATGGGAAGTTGGGTGGTTTCCTTGGAAATACCCAAGTTCAGAGATTTAGGTCATGGGTTTTCTGCAAATTTCTTACAGGGAATCAAATATGTGTCCGAGCGATTAGTCTTGTGTTCAAGTCTGCTTTGCCTTGCTCTCATCACTAGCAAGGAATGCTTTATGGCTGTGGTCCAGATTAAATTGCTTTGTGGGTAAAATGATTTCCTGTATGTATTCTTATATCAAAATCAATCAGTCTCTCTCTTTTTAAAAAATAAAGTGGCCCACATTCACAAGCTGTAGAATCTGGCAAGGGTGACTCTTATGATCTGCTGTAACCTCCCACTGTTGAAAAAGAAGATTCTTGAAAAGGCCCAAGCGAGAGGCTGGAGTCAACTCCCTTTCCTGCCAATCCACCTCTCTCTCTCAACTGGCCAGTCAGTATCCTTTTTTTCTGGCTCCCAGATCTACTCCCAGCACCCATGGTCTCATGTCAGTCAGGTTTGCTTTTAACACACACAGAGTTCTAAATTATGTTTGCAGTCCAATCCAACCTTCATAAATGACCATCCACGTCCACCTAAAAGTCTTCTTCTGCAATGGAAGAAGGATACTCAACCACTTAATATTTGCAAACGCCCACCAGTAGACAAGACAGCAGAGCCCCGAGAGAGAGCAGAAGGGACGGGAAACTCGTTAGCTGCCTATTGAATTCAAAGGAAAACAGGCACTTCCCCCAGATGTGCAAGATGAGGAATGGGATTCTTTTCATGTGTCAGCACCCAGCGCGCCTGCTCATTCTAAGACTGACTGAAAACACACATGGGGTATCTTCCTATTCTCCTCTGGAAGGCGGAAAAGACAACAGGTGGGATGTGGGAGAGGAAAAAGGAAGGGACTCCTACAGGGCACTGGAAGGGACCCGCTGCATCCCTTGAAGATAAGGCCCTGCATTGAGAATGGGGAGTGTAGAACCGGGAACTCTATTAGCTTGGTAAACAGTTGGCTCACCCCCCTAATGGGAGGAGATCTCATATTTGCTTTTGTTTAGTTGCCCAGCACTGTTCAGCAAGTGAATCATAGAAACCTAAGGGCCAATGTCAATCACTTCCTGCCCCCACAATCTTCACACCCTCTCTCCATATGGCCCACCCTTTCTCAGTGATGGGTGAAGAAGCTGCTTGACAGAAGTACTCCTGACTCCTCTTCCCTCTGCTGCTGCTGCTGCTGCTGCTGCTAAGTCCCTCCAGTCATGTCCGACTCTGCAGCATGGACTGCAGCCTACCAGGCTTCTCCATCCAGGGGATTTGCCAGGCAAGAGTACTGGAGTGGGGTGCTTGCCTTCTCCACCTCTTCCCTCTAGTTTCCCGCAATTCCAATGTCTCAGATAGGTTGTGGCATGGAGCCAGGGAACACAGGATGAATGACCCTGCAGAGCAACCCAGAAGGATAAGAGAGAGGGGTTGCTGGGGAAAGAGGAAAACCCATCTGGGCAGGCTGAGCTCTGTTTGCAAACAAGGTGACTGGCTAAAAAGGAAAAGATGTGTTTGATTCAAAGCCTGTCACTTCCAGTGTTCACTGCCACCCTATTCACTATAGCCAAGACATGGGAGCAACCTAAATGTCCATCAACAGATGAGTGGATAAAGAGGTGGTACATAAGCACAGTGGAATATTACTCAGCCATAAAAAAGAATGAACTAATGCCATTTGTGTCAACATGGATGGACCTAGAGATTATCATACTGAGTGAAGTAAGTCAGACAGAGAAAGACAAATATCATATGAAATCACTTATATGTGGAATCTAAAAAAAAGGACACAAATGAACTTAGTTACAAAACAGAAGTAGATCCACAGACAGAAAACAAATTTATGGTTACCAAAGCAAAAACATGGTATATGGGGAAGATAAACTAGGAGTTTGAGATTAACATATACACACTGCTCTATATAAAACAAATAAACAACAAGGACCTATTGTATAGTACAGGGAACTATATTCAATATTTTGTAATAACCTATAAGGGAAAAAAATCTGAAAAAAACCAGCTATACATAAGTAGATACATAGATATTTGAATCACTGTGCTGTACACTTGAAACTAACACAACATTGTAAATCAAGTATACTTCAGTAAAACAAAACAAAAAGACTGTTATTCTGTTTATCTGACACCAAATCCCTGTTTGACTGGGTTCCCTTCCCTTCTATGGAGCAGTTTTTGACTGAAATGATCCATTGTGATTTCACTGTGGAAACAGCTTCATAGCAGAATTTGTGTCGGGAGTTTGTGTCGGGAGTCAAGTTGTGGAAATGTGATCTTCAAATCATTATGGAATCATGAGATAAAAAGATAGAGAGTTGCAACAGTTTATAGGAAGTCTAAAGCAAAAGTGGAAAGAATCGATGCTGAAAATAGGAGCCTTAACTGGTATCCAAGTCTCGGTTTAGTTTATCCCGATCTTACTCAGGTTGAAATGCAGATTGACCTCACAACTTGAGAATTCCTGGGAACCAGTCATGTTCCAAGGAATTTTCCATTTCAGGTAAACAAGCTGTTGTTTGGGGCAGGCCGGGGAGGTGGGGAAGGGGGGTTTCCTTTCAAGTTACTCTTATCTTTTATCAAGGCCAAAGGCAGAGCAGTGGTGACTCTAAACAAAAGCAAACAGAGCATGATATCAGAACAGGCTCTCATTCAGCAGCCCACGTTCAATATCTGTGGTTCTCAGTCCCCACCCTCCCATGTCAATCCAGCATCTCCACCTCATCCCAGATTAAGTCTCCCAATCTAGATGTCCAATCCAAGGCCTCTTTCCCAAACTTATTAGAAGGAGAAGGAACTTCCCTGGTGGTCCAGTGGTTAAGACTCTGCCTTGCAATGCAGGGGACATGGATTCAATCCCTGGTCAGGGAACTAAGATCCCTCCTGCTGCAACTGCTGAGCCGGTGGGCCACCACGAGAGAGTCCTTGCACCACAAAAAAAAATCCACATGACACAATGCAGATCCCGTGTGCTGCAACCAAGATTCAACGTAGCCAAAGAAAGAAAGAAAGAAGGATGATCTCGAAAACGACCCTAATCGGTATACTATAACATTCTTATTATGAAACGTTTATCCCACTCCCTGCTGTTGGCAGCCCCATCACCTGAGAATCAGATGGCACCAGGACAAGGCCCATGGGCTTCCTCCCCATCCTTTGCACCCGTGCCGACCAGCCATCCACCTATGTCTTCTCTCTTCCCTGCAGTCCAGTGAGAGGCTCTCACCTTCCTCCCACTTCCAATGCCTCTGCACTTGATGCTTGTCAGCCTGGGACTGACAACTGGCCCCCAATTTTTCTCACGGCTGACTCACTCCAGTCATCTTGTCTGAACCCAAGCTCTCCTTCTCAAAGCCAGACATTCCCAGACCACTCAAGACAAATCCACTGCTCGCTACCTTCTTCCTTCTCCATCTGTTTATCCTATTTTTTATTTGCTTTCGTTGACTCGAAGCTGATTGTCTGAGTTTATTCTCCTAAGGGCAGAGAACTTGCTTGGCTTTTTCAAGCTATATTTATTGAATGAATAAATAGACACACACAGGTCAGCCATCTCCCGCTGCCTCCCTAACCAGGAGGGATTCAACTTAGAGGTTTTCCGTTTCTAGAAACTTCTATCCCCCTCAACCACCACCTCTGTCCACCACCCCACTCCCCCCCACACACATACCTTTCCCACACCATCTCATCCTACCCCACCATCCCACTCTCCAGGAGACCTGGACATACCTAGATTTGCACTTAACATGTCGAACTGTAGTCTCTCCCCCCAGTTCTTGAATGTCTGATGCATATCTGAATCTCTGGCTTATGCTAGGCCCACATGCTCAATAAACACTTGCTGGCTCCATAAATAAACTAATGAAGGAATCAAAGGGGCTTATTAGCACAGCTGATGGTCTATTTTTATATCGGGTTTTACTGGAAATCAGCAAACGTTTTCCGGGAAGGCCTAGATGGTGAATATTTGAGGGTTTGCAGGCCATACGATCTCTGCTGCAGCTCCTGCACTCTGCCCTTGCAGCAGGAAGGAATGAGCTGGGCTGTGTGCCAGGAATACTTCATTTACAGAAATAGGCGGTGGGTTGGATTTGGCACCTACCTGGCAAAGATCCTTAAAAGGTATTGCTTTGTTTAGCCCTAAAATACTTCGAGGTAGATATTAGAGGAAGAAATTGAGACTTTTTTCTTGGAGAGGAAGAAACTGATACTCACAAAGGCTGAGTAACTTGCTGCAAGTGGGAGAGCCAACCTATCCACTCCAGAGCGTACACCAAAAGACCCAAGGAATAATCTAGAAAGAAGGAGGTGCTCATCATCTGGAGAAGACTGAGGTATTGAAGATGATCAGCAAAGTGTTTTCTTAAGAACCTTTAGGATCAACAAGCAAAAATGTTTAAAATGAAAGGTCAAGTGCTGCTGCTACTTTTTGCCTTTTTTTTTTTTTCTGCTATTTGGTGATGCAGAACATTCAAATGATTTGAAGGAGAAAAAAGTTTCTTACATGATATAGGTTTGGGGAGAGTCTTGGGCTCTTGCCTGGCACAAAATGCTAAGCTGTCCTGAGTTGTCTGTGTCCAGGTGCCTAGAGGGGGTGGGGGTTCAGAGAAAGGCAGGGGCCAACATGTATTGGGAATGAACCCTGCACACTTAGTCTCACACAACCCCTGCCTTCAAATCAGCGATGAACCTTCATCAACAAGAAAAGGGAATCAGTGCAGACGTCTGTGTAGGCCACGGCGACCTGCCTGCAAAAGCATATTAATTTGGATCTGCCAGAGAAAGTGACTCAATTTGACTTTAAGGAGATTTCCCTTATGATGCTTTCCCACCTCTGTTTCAGCAGCCTGTAAAAATTATAAAACATAAAAAGTCTCTTAATTTTAAAGCATGGAGAAGCTAAGCTAAATTTGGATTTATACATCCAACTGGGTATAATTTGAGAATCTTCTCCCTTGGAACATGGAAATAAACATCGTCTGTCTAAGCCAATGCGATGGTAACAATTCCATGGGATCTACTTTGGCATTGGTTTCTGTTGACTAGAGGGAAGGAGGAAGGGAGGGAAAGAGAAAGAACTTGGGTCTGCTGGCCTCAGGCAAGTTATTTAACCTTTCTGTGCCTTACTCTCCTCTTTGTAAAATAGATGCAATGATACTTAGACCTCAAAAGGCTTTTAAGAGGACTAAGTGAAAAAAGTGAAAGTGAAGTGAAAGTGAAGTGGCTCAGTCACCTCCGACTCTTTGCAACCGCATGGACTGTAGCTAGCCTACCAGGCTCTTCCGTCCATGGAATTTGCCAGGCAAGAGTACTGGAGTGGGTTGCCATTTCCTTCTCCAGGGGATCTTCCTGACCCAAGGATCTAACAGAACCTGTAATCCAAGATGTCTGTTCTTATGAGAGGAAGTTCTCCTGGTCATTACAATCAGATTCCAATCCCTCTTTTTAAAAATAAGGAAACTGGAGCCAGAACACATTAGTGACACATAGCATTCAGACACAAAGCTGCTCTGTCTTTACATAGACCAAAGCCTTTAGGATGTTTTTTTAAAAAGTTTTCAACTATGTATTGAAACGTTTTTACCATTAATTCAGTAACATACAAATATGGTTTGTATGCAGAAATTTTTATACACAGCTTCTCTACACATCTTTCCAGTAAAATGATACAGATTTGAGTGAAAAGACCAGCTGGTATTTTCGAGTTTCTCGTAGACCATTCCAACTTGTTCTTAGACCAAGTTAGGTGGATTAAAAATGATCCCTTGGAAAAATCTTATCCAACTGATTATTGCTGGGTTTGTACAGTCTTTTTGAAGTTTTCTCTCCTCCCGAATATCTATTAAATAAAAAATGATTAAACTTTTTGAACGAGTGATTTCACTTCTGGAAATACATCCTACAGAATCTCTTGTATAAGTGCACATAATCCAGGAGAAGGATGTTTACTGTAACATCAACTTTCCATAACATTAAAATATCCTCCAGACACTGTGTTTTAAAATGATGCTTACTCTCCCATTTTGCTATACCATCATTTATCTGACTCATGTCCTTTGCTTGGCTATTCAGGTTATTTCAAACTTTCTCTTGCTACAGCTGGAGACATGAATATTCTTGTGGGGAATCCACACAGAAGAGTCTCTGTGAAGAGAAAAAAGATGAGGAGATGAATCTCTTATACTAGAACACACACCACGTCATACAGAGAATGAAAGAGTGAGTTACTCGTCGTGTCCAATTCTTTGCAACCCTATGGACTGTAGCCCACCAGGCTCCTCCGTCCATGGAATTTTCCAGGCAAGAAAACTGTAGTGGGTTGCCATTTCCTTCTCCAGGGGATCTTCCCGAGCCAGGGATCATAGCTGGGTCTTCTGCATTGCAGGCAGACTCTTTACCACCCGAGCCACCAGGGAATCAGAGAATGAAAGAGGCGGCACAATTAGTGAGGTAATTAAAAGCCAGTATCCATGGCACGGTTCCTCTGCTAACAGAGAGTGTAGCCTGGGGGCATGGAATGCCTTTCTTCCTGAAAAAGGAATCACCCCAGGCTTGGCTGGGAGTCCCTCCAGCTGCTGATATGCGAGAGGCTGACTCCATGGTGATTTACAGAGAGAAAAATGTGGCCCCTGGCTGATTTTTAAACTACCCAGCATGCATGCTTAGCCCCTCAGTCCAACTCTTTGAGACCCCATGGACTGTAGCCTGCCAGGCTCCTCTGTCAATGGGATTTTCCAGGCAACAATACTGGAGTGGGTTGCCGTTTCCTCCTCCAGGGGATCTTCCCGACCCTTGGATCGAATGCGTGTCTCTTATATCTCCTGCATTGCAGGCAGATTCTTTACCAGCTGAGCCATCAGGGAAGCCCTAAGCTACCCAGGGATAAGCCCATATGGAGAATTTCCTGTGCAGGAAACCTCCTATGTTCCTTGTCCAGGGTACAGAAGAAGGAAACGAAGCGGAGATGGGAGCAAAGAGCCGGGAGATTTCCACGTGGTCACTGTCCCGCAACATCCCGACTGAAAGCTTTGAAAGAGGGGCAGTGGAGGTGAGGATGACAAATCAAATGAAGCCTCTCTTTCCACCTTGGGAACAAGTGCATGTTCCTCAGAATTGAAACTGTGAGTCAACCTTGGTAACAACGTGGCTGGGAACTGAACCATGTGTAGCAAAATAAATGTAAAATTGATTTCAGAACAGAGCCATCCACTGTGATCACTAATGTTATAGTGGGAGTTATTTTTAGGGGGAACCAGAAATAGAAGAATCATTGTGACCTACACCGTATCAGCTGCCCCTTCACTGTGCCATTAAGAGCTATCCACAGCTCCACTGGGGGAAACAGATGCAGGTTATTGGAAGATCAAAGTGTGCAGAAAAAGTCAAAACAATTACTGACAATATAGACTAGGTAGTTAAGTCAATTTTATTGAGTTAGTTCAGCAATTCATTCATTGAAGATAGTTTGTACTAGGATCTCCGTACCAGTTTAGAGGTAAAATAGAGGCAAAGAAAGACCTTTTAAACTCTGTCGCTCTTGATCTCAGTCATAAAAATAACAACATTGTCAGCAGAAATTACACAGTACCCCAGTTTTTAGCAGAACGGAATTACAGGGGGTGGCTTTAAGATAGTTTCTCCTTTTTTATTTTTGTTTGGTTGTCATGGAAGTGGGTGTCTGCTCCAAAGAGCTGTGTCTAACTTCTTCAGCCAGTGTTATTCAGGTAGTAAGAGCAAGGAGAGGTGGCTTTACTGAATGTGAATTAAGCAAAAGCACAAGTCTTAAAATGAGATTCCACTGGAAAGAGATTTGACTAGAGATGGAATGGAGGCTTCCCTTGTGGCTCAGATGGTAAAGAATCTGCCTGCAACGCTGGAGACCTGGGTTGGGAAGATTCCCTGGAGAAGAGAACAGCTACCAACTCCAGTATTTGGGCCTGGAGAATTCCATGGACAGAGGAGCCTGGTGGGCTACAGTCCATGGGGTCGCAAAGAGTGAGACATGACTGAGCAACTTTCACTTCACTTGGACTTGGAGCACAGGGTAAGGCATCAGGTGGCATATTTTCATTCCATTCAAATGAGTCTTAGAATTTGCAAGCTTACATCAGTCAAGCCCTATCATTTCAGAAAGCATGCCATTATTGACTTTTGGACCCATTCAAGGATCTTCTCAACCCAGGGATGAAACCCAGGTCTCCCACATTGCAGGCAGATTCTTTACCATCTGAGCCACCAGGGAAGCTCAAGAATACTGGAGTGGGTAGCCTATCCTTCTCCAAGGGATCTTCCCGACCCAGGAGTCGAACCAGGGTCTCCTGCACTGCAGGCAGATTCTTTAGCAACTGAACTATCAGAGAAGCCCAGGAAGACTATGGGGAGGTGAAAATATGAGTGAACAACTGTCGTCCAAAGCTCTGACACGGCTCAGAGACAAGTGAGTTATTCAGAAAACTGAAGCGGACCTTCTGAGCAAGCTGTGCTTCCTGCACTTGACTCAGAGACAGTGACTTCATCTTTCCGGATCTGACATTCCTCATGAAAATGGAAGACAAAAGGCCCTGCCGGAAGGATGGCTGCCCAATAGGGGGGACTTATTTCCTCCTGCTCCCCCTCTGCGCCTCTTGCATGCCTAGCTCCCAACAGTCCCCAGAAGGCTTTGCTCCGGTCCATGTAGCTCAAAGCTCTCCTCAGTGTTGTCAATGGAAAACGTGGGGGAGCTGCTGAGTGTGTGGCTCAGTCCTCACACACTTCCCTGGCTGATTAGACCACCCTGAGAATGGGTCACAGGGGAGAAAACTGTCCTCCCGATTATTTGCCATAGGAGACAGGTTGCTTAAATATAAAACGATCAGTTCAGTATACTATATATTTTCTAATACCTGACCATGCCCTTGGTCAGACTCTATATAATACATGCCAAAGTGAAATACAGTGGAAATCAGAACAACAACAAATCATGCAGTAACAATGGGCTGTGATTTGGGGCCCCAAATGGAAGGAGAAACATGGGCAGATCCATGACAGTGAATGGCATTTATTCTCTCCTAGTGTTTTAACATGTCACTGGAAGGATTCACCTGACCAGTTCTTTTTCTTTCTTTTCCCATGAAAGACACTAATGTTACTAACACAATAATAATTATAACTAAAGGCATTCAGTGCTGTGTGCCAGGCATTGTCCTAGATGTTTTGCATGCATGACCTCATTAACTTTCTTTCAACAACACTTTTTTTTTTTTTTTTTTTTGGCCACACAGCGTGACTTGAGGGATCTTAGTTCCCCGACCAGGGATGAACCTGCACCCCTTGCATTGGAAGCGTGGAGTCTTAACCTCTGGACCACCAGAGAAGTCTGTCAACAATGCTTTGAGCCTGCCCTTATCGTTCTCATTCTAGAAATGAGGAAATTGAGCCTTGGAAAAATAAACTTGCTTAATACCACACAGCCAGAAAGCAGGACTGCAGCCACTGGAACCACATCCAGCCTTCTTTCCCGGGGCCACACCACACCAGAGAAAGGAGACTCATGGGGTACTGAGTCTGATAGGTGTGTGCTACTGAGTTCAACCTTCTCTTTCTAATGGGATGGGAAGTAATCATATTTCTGATTCTATCACGAGGCACCCCTCCTACTATCTTGTTGTGGTTCCTTCTTTATGTCTTTAGTTGTAGAAGATCTTTTTTGGAACGTCCCAGCCTTTTTCATCAATGGTTATTCAGCTGTTAGATATGATGTTGGTGTTTGTGTGAGAGGAGATGAGCTCAAGGTCCTTCTGTTCCATCATCTTGCTCTAGGATCAGGAATTAATGTTTCCAAACTGAGATGCAAAGTGGGACCTGACTTTGTCGGTGAAAGGCTATTAATGGCGGGGCTGGGGAGGCATTCCATAAAAGGCCTGGCTGTGCTTTTCCCCCTTAGAATCGCCGTGCACTGCAGAACAATGGCTCTGGGGTATCTGGGATCTGTCAAAGACTGGTCAATATGAATAACAAGAGCGATATCTAATTCTACCATGAGCTTGTGGCAGAGAGAAAGTCCCAGAGGTTTACATTTCAGACCCTGAAAGGCAAGTATAATGTGCCATTAATTGAGGCAATAGAGGGAATTTCCCTCAACACAGGGACCTCTTCATCCAGAAGCAATGCAGACCCGGGAAGATGCTATGCTAGCTATGCCTGCCAGAGCCCTGCACCCCATCATACCAGGTGAGGATCCTGCCTTCCTTATGGTTCCAAGGCAAGATGCCCAATGGTGAACACTGCAAACTGTCAGTCCCTGCAAAAGGAACTTGGAAGCCACATGCCCTGAAGTCTAAAAGGAGGCGACATGGTATAATTTGCTGGCCTCCAGGGCCCACCCCCAAATCCGCAACCCTCGAAACCAGAGGTTAAAGGGGAACAAAGCAGCTCTGTTCTCTTTTTGCCTTTATTTACTTCCTCATCCACTGTGTCCCGGCATGAAAAAAATGAGCCTATGGTTTCTCCAGTGTGGTCAGTGGACAGAACGCAAAGGACAGGGCTTCATGATGGAGCCCAAGTTCGGGGGAAAGAGTCCAGAATGCCACCTCCTGTGATGAAAGCAGCCAGAAGTCACAGTGGTCAGGGGTCACTTCTGAGATGGCTGCACTTTGCGGTCAGGGGGAGAGTCTGCCTCTTAGAGATATTGGCAAGGGAAGAGAATAAGCCACCTCATCATTGAATCAATGCAAATGTTAAGGGATACTTCTAATAAAGATTCTCAACAGTTTCAAGGACCTGAGATTTGATAGCTATCCTTGGCAATCCAAGGCTTATATCTGATGCCTGCCCGAGAGCACTTAGATTCCAATGGAGAAATAAGAAACCAAATCCTGAAGTTTACGGAGGAAAGAAGGTGCTAATAGCAGGGCAGAGTTTGACTGCTTGGACAGTGGTCCCCATTTTCTATAGCCCAGTGATTAAGGGAGTTGAAAATCTGGAATTTTGTCCATAGTCCCTATCTTCCAAGTTCCAAATTCAAAAACTGTCAAATCATGCAACTTTTCTGGTCCAGATTTGTAAATGTGTAACATAAGCAAGATAACCAAATTCCCTTCACATAATTGTGTTTGCAAAAAGGCCCTGTGACTTTTAGTTGTGTCAGCTCAAAGGAGGGAGATGTTGAAGACAAACAGAGGAACTCTCAGTAGAATTGATAGAGCCATGGATGTGAGGGGGAAAAAATGTCTGCATTCAGGGAAGGAGATGGGCAAGTCCTGGAGACCTGGGTGGCTGATGCAGAAGCTTCCTGAAAGATGATGGTGGAGCAGCAGACTGGAAAAGATACAGAGCCCTGAACACAGGATATAAATGGGACCAGTGTCACGGTGATGTACGGCATCTCCCAAATTTCAAATGCTTTGCTTCCCTTTGGTGACTTACTGTTTCTGTACCTTTCATTCCACCATCGTCAATATACATCTATTCCATCTAATCAAAACAGCCACCACTGATCAAGCGATTTCTAGCTTCAGGCACCGTTCTGTGGGCCCCATATATTGCCCTCCTTAATCCTCACAACAGCCACGTGGCATACACTGTACTACTCCTTCCATCAAGATGAGAAAACTGAGGCACAGAGACGTTAATTAACTTAGTCAAGGTCACACAGCTTGAAAGTGGGTCCAGCCCAAGATTGAACCCACACTGTGTGATGATAGAGCCCCACCCTTATCCTCTAACTTGAAAGATCCTTTTGCTGGGAAAAAAAGAAAGAAATCTAGATTGCTGAGTATTCATCCAATGAGATATTCAGGAGGTCTATGCAGTTTGTCGATTCATTTTACACATGCAAGCCTGACCACAGTAGCCCTGATCCTCAGAAGGTGCCAATACAGGCAGGGGATATTGCCTCTCATTAAGCAGGAAATGTTGTTTCCCGATTTCTTGGCTGACCTGCCAGGCAAACCTGCTGCAGACACAGTTTTCATGGCGTTTGTGACAAACTTCTATGATAAGAAAGACATAAATCGACTGCCTTCTTTCACAGACCATACTGGCTTGGTAGCTCCCAGCTGTGCAGTGGCAACAAATAACACGCCACGGGGCCACCCTAAGTGGGTACTTATCCCTTTCAGCCTTTTTAATCCCGGACAAGCAAAGAGCATTCACAGGAACAAAGGAGATGCTGCTATTCAATCATGTTATATATGAAAAGATATTTCTGCAATTAAAAAAAAAATTTGATCATGTCTGCAAGAGCCAGTGCAAGCGTTCCATTCGTCTTCCCACATCTGTGTCACTGGACCTTAGAGCTCACTCACTGGTGTAATGTGGGGGAACCAAGAGTGCTGCTTCCTCATTGTCGCACGAGGCACTGCAGCCCCTCAGCTGTTATGAAAACCGCTGAGCTTCAAAACAGGAAGTACAATCCATGGCCAGTACATAAAGCCCTTCCTTCCCTTTTAGCAGCCCCAGAACTTCCTTATCCTCAGTTCCAAATCCTTTTACAGATGTCAACTTAGGACCTTAGTTTTCCCTTTCCCTCTCTGAGCTCCTCTATGGGTCAAACAGTATGAATCGGGCTTCTGTAATTCACCCCTCCTTTTAGGTAGTGTGTGTGTGTGTGTGTGTGTGTGTGCGTGCATGCGTGTGTGTGTTCAGTCATATTCATCTCTTCACAACCTCATGGATTATAGCCCACCAGGCTCCTCTGTCCATGGGATTTCCCAGGCAAGAAATACTGGAGTGGGCTGCCATTTCCTTCTTCAGGTTAGAAGCAAGCAAAGAGACAAGCAATACTGTCTGCCTTGTTCCCACGGAAAGCGTGACATCATAGGGGAAAAGCTCACTTGACTGTCCCCATCTTTCTTCTGTAAATATTTTGAATAGGGCTTTATCAACATCACTTTGCCCTTGAGTTGGAATTTCCCTTTTAATTTAGCCCTGGCACGCCCAGTTCAAAATCCAACAAGGGAGCCTGAAGCAGGCAAGAGTATTTTGTATATAAATCTTTGCAAACATAATAGAAAGTGTAAAAAGAGCTCTCTAAATAGCTGCTCAAGCTCAGCAACTACAATTCATGCCAGGCAAATGGGGAAAAAATACTAATGCGTCTATGATTATACACGAGAAGAAGGAAAGAGGTTCCTGAAAAAGTGTGCAGCTAACATTTCGTTCCTAGATCCAAGAACGCACTTGCTCCAGAATTTCTATGGATAGGTGCATTCGTTTTCTCTCATTGCTGTAACAAATGACTACGAACTTAGTGGCTTAAAATAAGACAATTTTTTTTTTCTCACACAGCTCTATAGATGAAAAGCTTGGCGTGGATCTCGCCGGGCTAAGATCAAGGTGTTGGCTATGTTGTGTTACATTCTGGAGGCTTTCTGGGAGAATCCACTTTCTTGCTTCTTCCAGTGTCAAAGCTGCCTGCATTCCTCGGCTCACGGTCCCTTTGTCTGCTTTCAAAGCTGAGCCTGTCCAGCCAAGTCCTCTTCATGCCACCATCTCTCTGGTTCTCTCTTCCATAGTCACATCTTCCTTTTTCACTTGTAAGGACTCTTGTGATTACATTGGGCTCACCCAAGTACTCCAGGATCATCACCCCATTTTAAGTTCACCTGATTAGCAATCTTAATTCCACCTGCAGCCTAAATTCCTCTTTGCCTTGTCACATACATTTTCACAGTTTCCAGGGTTTAGGATATGAACATCTTTGCAGAACCATTATTTTCTCTACCACAACAGGCAATATATATATATATTTTTTTTCTTAGTAACATAACATTTGTTCTCTTTGTACTGTGACAAGACCCTCATATTTCTAGGAATTCAAAAGCAGGAAAATGTTAAGATATATGAAGTCATATAAATAATAGCCACTCCAGTACTCATGCACATGGGCATGCTAAATCGCTTCAGTCATGTCCAACTCTTTGCGACCATATAGCCTGTAGCCGGGCTCCTCTGTTATATTGGGTAATATATTGGGTTGGCCAACAAGTTCGTTCAGGCTGTTCCATAACACCTTATGGGCAAATCTGAATGAACCTTTTGGCCAACCCAATACTTACTCTATATTCATGTGTTTTCTGAGTTTTTACCAGAACCCTGTAAAATAGACAGTGTGAATGATAATATTCTCATGCTCAGTTGAAAAAAAATCTGAGGTTCAGAAAGATCCAGGTTCACTCAGCTATTGGGGTTACCCTGGCTTCCAATGAGCCATGAAAGGCACATTTTTTTTTCCTGCCTTCTCAACCTCCAGGCCCTCAACCAGGGAGGCCTCCCCCATTCTCCCCTAGCCTCTCCCTCTTCTCTCATCCTGAAGCTAAGCCCACCTGCCTGGTGACTCCTGGACCTAAACAGCTGGAATCCTGACAGCCCTCCCGGTCCTGGCTGGTCCTCGGCAACAGCCGCACCCCTACTCCCAATACTGAAGTCGGGGTTGCTCGTGGTCTGGGCACGTTGAGAATTTTGTGGAAGATGTGACTGCTAGAGCATCAGTGCTACATCTTGGCCATCTTTGCATCAAGAAAGCAAATTCTCATGAGAGAACAGAAGCTTTGAATATGGAAAGCAGAACTTGGGGACCCTTTGGCTGAACTCCACCTGAAATCCCATAGGTTTTCAACACTGCGATTTCTTCTGACATCAGTGGATGCCCTGCTTTTGGAGAATGCTGCTTTCAACTCTGTGTTGGGTCTCTCTCCTGCAAGAGATCCTCTCTGGGGACCAAACTGAGGCTGTGTGTCAGTCAGCTGGCCCCATTTCCCTGCAGCCCTTTGGTTTCAGTGGAGGAAATGTGGCCATGCCCCGCGAGTCAAGTCCCTACATGGATGAGAGTCAGCAGGGGCAGAGTGAGGCAAGAGCAGAGATGATCGCCGCCAAGGAAACGAATCACCAACCACTGAAAACGACAGCTTTTCTGTTTGGGCGCTGACATGGTACAGGTTTTGGCTGTTTTCCTGTGCTTTTAGCTGGGGATAAAGGCACTCTTTTTGTGAGTTCTTTGCTGTAAAATCAAATAGTTCAACCAACTACCATGTGATAAAGAAGAATAAGATTACTGGAGTCTCTTCCTAATGAGCCCTGCTTGAAAATCATACACACACAAATTCTCCCAGTATTAGATTTTTTGGAGACCAGGACATTGCCCATTTCTAAGAGTCTATATCTCCCATGATTAGCTCAACACCCTTGCAGTATTTTCTCCTTCTTAGTGAGGTCAAATTGGGCAGAGCCCTGTCTATCACCTTTCCAGATCTCCCTCCCAGCCCAGTCACTAGCTAGGAATGACTTCTGATTTTTCCTGGGCTCATAGCAAATGTGTCCTCAGTGATACCTCTTTCTGCAACCTAGAGTTTCTGTCTGCAAATCACACTAGCTGTGTGCATCCCATGGTATGGTGGCACTAGTAGAGAAGAACCCGCCTGCCAATGCAGGAGACATAAGAGACATGGGTTAATCCCTGGGTGGGGAAGATCCCCTGGAGGAGGGCATGGCAACCCACTCCAGTATTCTTGCCTGGAGAATCCCATGGACAGAGGAGCCTGGCAGACTATAGTCCATGGGGTCGCAAAGAGTCAGACACGACTGAAGTGACTTAGCACGCACATGTGCTCGACAACTAGACAGCGACTGCTTGAGGTCATTTCAGCCCTGCCTCTCAGAGTCAGTCCAGCCAGGGGCCTGCATGAAATAGGTGCTCAGGGAGGCTGGTGAAAAGATCAGCTAGACGTGTACAAGTGGAGGTTTGCTAGGGAAAAAAAAAGCTACCAAATGCCATCTTGTGCCTGGGATTGGCTTCTGGGAGAGAAAAAAGCATATTAATGGAAAAGCTGATGAAACCCAAATAAAATCTAGAGTTGAGTTAATAGCACTGCCCCAATGCCAGTTTCTTTGTTTTACAGACAGTGAAAATGTCAGATGTTAACACTGGGGGAGGCTGGGGGAGGGGGTATATGGGACTCTCTGTATGATCTTTGCAACTTTTTGGCAAAAGTAATCCCAGAACAAAAAGTTTGCTCAAACAAAAAGAACAAGTTTGCGATTTTTTAAATATAAATTTATTTATTTTAATTGGAGGTTAATTACTTTACAGTATTGTATTGGTTTTGCCATACATCAGCATGAATCTGCCACAGGTATACATGTGTTCCCCATCCTGAACCCCCCTCCTTCCTCCCTCCCCATAAAGACATGGAGACGTTTTAAGATCAGTGGTACAATAAGAAAAGTGGGTTTGACCTTTTCTCGGCCCCTTCCTTCTTTACTCCCCCCATCCTGGGTCCTGGCTCACTGGCTAGAAGTATAGAATGGGCAGTGGTGCCCACATCTAGAAGTGGGCACAATTCAAAGTACAAAAGATTTAGCCATTCCAAGTGACGGTGAGAAGGGCCATTTGAATCAAAAGGGGTGTTTTCCTTTGATTTACCAGAATACCTCTGGAAACTGTTGGTGTTCACCCAGCCAAGGTCACAGTCTCCGTGGAAAATGCTGGGTCGCCCCTCAGCCTCAGCCTTAAGACCTGGCAATGGACTGAGATCTGGTGATGGGGAGAAGGGCGTTTGCCGTCACCATTCCCTTCCCTGAGGCTGGGAGGATGTTACAGGCTGGACCTGATATTGACCAGGAAACTAGTCTTTGTTTCCCTGGGTGGCTTATTCAGGTCATAGAAGACAGTTCAGTAACTGATAAGAGAAAGGCACCTTTACTTGCCACCCCTCGAGTTCAACTGCAAACAAGAGACTGATGCAAACTCCCTGAGTGAAGTCCAAACTGCTGGGCCACTGCTGGGTGGCTCAGAGGGCTCCATTTGTCCTTACTGAGAGTGTCCCGGGGGAGTCCAACTGGCCTGAGATGGAACAACCATCGTATCTGGTTGGTGACAAGTCTTAACTACCAGAAGGAGGAAGGTAGTCTGCAAGATTCTGGCAAATGCAGAGAAATCCAATGTCAGCTCTCCACCACCCACTCACCACCCCATCCTCACAATTCCCACCAGGTCCTACTGAATACAGACAAATGGTCCCAAGTCTCTCAGACTGAGATGAAGCCCCTCGTAGCAATGAAACCCTACGCACACCACGATGGCTTTTGCCTCCACAAGAAAAAACGGGAACCGTTTAGCCTGTGTCCACTTAGAGCTGTAAGTTTACTTTTTTCTTATTATCACTGTGAGCATTTTCCTCTGAGAAGAAACTGAGCTCACAAAATGACTTGGGGGGCTTAGTCCTCCCCGGCTCAGCCAGCTCACAGGGCGGGGGCCTGGGTTTTCCCTCCTGAACAGATCTCTGGGGCCCCAGGACATGCATTCACATGCATGGGTTCAGCCCAGGCGATGGACCCCAAGACTTGCAATAGCCAGTAGCGACTTGGTCCAGATGTCAACAGCCACAGAAGACGGGTTTTGTGAGAACCCTGCTCTCTGCAGATGGGCTCTGCCGTCTATCCCAAACCAGGGCCCTGTGAATACTCCCCACTCCCTTCAGGATGGCTCAAGCGAAGATTGAACAGTGGGCGGTGGCAGCCCCTCACAGAGGAAAAGCCTCAGCATTGGAACAGCTCTTGGCTATTTTTATTTCCCAGTCAAGGATGCACGCTTTCATTTGCTGACACAGACTGAATCACCCTTGCAGCCGAGATTAGCATGCAGGAGTCTCAGCTTGCAATCTGGTGGGAAGACGCTTCCAACATTATTTATGCAACGGTCCTCCTTGCTCACTTCTCCCCTCCCCAAGTTTCTGACCCATGTACCCCTTCTTTTCGTGGCACAAACCGTGTGGCCTCCATCACCTCTTTGATCAAGTGACTTGACCACGTGGCCCGGGCAGCCGGCAGAGATAACTCCAGGTCTGAGACATCTGTTTCTTGCCCAGATAATTACGTGCTTAACATTGTAATTCAGGCTTGGCACTGGTGTTTCATAACGTTTTCTTTTTTTAAGCTGGATTCTTCCAAGGGAGGGGAGGAGGGTAATGGGGAAGGAAAGAAAGGGAATGCCAGCTTTGACTCTGAGGTTCTTCTGCAGCTGTGCTGAGGCAAACTGGAGCAGGGGCGCCTGGCTCTCGCTACTCAAAGTGTGGTCCATGGAGTAGCAACATCAGCATCACCAGGCTGCTTGTTAGAAATGCAAAGTCTTGATCCTCAGCTAGACATCTTGAATTGGAATCTGCATTTTCACAAGATTCCCAGCTGACTCTCATGCACAAGACAGTAGGCAGTGCCCTGAGCACTTAAGGACCGTCCAGTTGGTGGGGTCAACTCTGGACCACTCTGAAGTCAGCAACTGGTATATTAACCCTTTCTACTTAGGTTCGTCGAGTCAAGGCTGTGGTTTTTCCAGTAGTCATGTATAGATGTGAGAGTTGGACTGTCAAGAAAGCTGAGTGCCGAAGAACTGACGCTTTTGAACTGTGGTGTTGGAGAAGACTCTTGAGAGTCCCTTAGACTGCAAGGAGATCCAACCAGTCCATTCTGAAGAAGATCAGTCCTAGGTGTTCATTGAAAGGACTGATGTTGCAACTGAGACTCTAATACTTTGGCCACCTGAT
>SJXQ01011301.1:9167-26641 GCA_006408695.1 Aepyceros melampus
ATTCATGGATTTCAAAAAGTCAGACAGAACTGAGCGACTGAACTGAATTGAAAATAAAAGAAAGAAAAAAAAGTAAAATATTATTGATGAGTGTGATATTTAATGAGGAAAATAGAAGTTTTTAGTATTTCATTATCAATCCAAATTTAATGAATGTTATCACTGTCCGTATATTCTCCATATTTAGGTAGAGCACCGTAAATTGTGTTTTGTGGTCATATGTTATCCAGTATATTTTAAAGTGTCCTAGCAGTGCTTTTACCTGTTTAGTATTCTATTCCAGATAAAATAGTATATTTTTTCCTCAAAATTTTTGGAAAATTTTCAAACACAACTAAGTTCACAAAATTTTGCAGAGAACAATGGTATATTCAACCAGCGATAACCTGCTATTAACATTTTACTGATTACTTCCTTTATCACACAGCCATTTACCTAGGTTTCTTTAATAATCCCTCCTGTTTTTAATCAACTTCAAAGTAAACTGAAGACATCAATACACTGCCCATAAATACTTAAATTTAATACTTTATGTAGATACTAAATATTTAATATTAAATACTTCAATACTTTAAAATTACTAAATACTTAAATATCAACTAAAGTCAATATTTGTCTAGAGGTTTTCTTGAGGTGAAATTTACATACAGTGGAATATAAATATTTTAAGTGCATATATCTGAGTCTTGAAAATATACAATTGTGTAAACCACAACTCTATTCATATTACAGTGCATTTACATCATGCAGAAAATTCTCCTGGGCCCTTTACTTGTCAGTCCATCTTCCCAGTCAGCCACGACTCCTCTGATGTTTTTGAGCCATGGATTAGTTTTACCTGGTCTAGAATGTCATATAAATGAAATCATATAATAAAGCCTCCTTTTTTAATAAAAATTTTGGCCATGCCATAAGGCATGTGGGATCTTAGTTCCCTGACCAGAAAGTGAACTCATAACCCCTGCATTGCAAGCACAGAGTCTTAATCACTGGATAGCCAGGGAAGTCCCTGAAAGCCTCTTTTAAGTAAGTAAGTAAGTAAAGTCACTCAGTCGTGTCCGACTCTTTGTGACCCCATTGACTGCAGCCCACCAGGCTCCTCAGTCCATGAGATTCTCCAGGCAAGAATGCTGGAGTGGGTTGCCATTTCCTTCTCCAGGGGATCTTCCCGACCCAGGGATCGAACCCAGGTCTGCTGCATTGGAGGCAGGCGCTTTAACCTCTGAGCCACCAGGGAAGTCCGAAAGCCTCTTTTATTGTGCATTTTTTTAGACATACCAGGGAAGTCCCTGAAAGCCTCTTTTAAGTAAGTAAGTAAGTAAAGTCACTCAGTCGTGTCCGACTCTTTGTGACCCCATTGACTGCAGCCCACCAGGCTCCTCAGTCCATGAGATTCTCCAGGCAAGAATGCTGGAGTGGGTTGCCATTTCCTTCTCCAGGGGATCTTCCCGACCCAGGGATCGAACCCAGGTCTGCTGCATTGGAGGCAGGCGCTTTAACCTCTGAGCCACCAGGGAAGTCCGAAAGCCTCTTTTATTGTGCATTTTTTTAGACATATCTATGATACTGCATGTCTCAGTGGTCTCTTTCTATTGCTGAGTCAAATGCCAGTACTAGAGTTTGTTTATCCATTCTCTTTCTAATGAATGTCTGGGTAGTTTCCCATTCTGATTTGTTTTGTTTTGCCATTATGAATCAAAATGCTATGAATATTTATGAACAAGCAGTGCCAAGGCAGCAATCAGGTAGCTGATGACACTTAAGTTATTTCTGTTTCACCATTCTGGGGTGTGTATGGTGATATCTCTTTGTGATTTTAATTTTAATTTCCTGGTACCTAATGCTGTTGAGTACTTGTATATTTATTGGCCATTGGAGTGCCTTTATTTGAAATATCTCTGTTTAGATAGTTTCTAGTTTTAATAGAGCCATCTTTTTATATTATTGATTTATAGGAGGGCCTCATGTATCTGATATATCAATCCTTTATCAGATATGGTTCAGAAGTATTTTCTATTTGGGTTTTTTAATCTATTTTTTAAGTGTCTTTTGATGAGCAGAATTTTTAAAATGTTGGCAAAACCTAATTTATCAAAGTTTTCTGGTGATATGTAAGAAATTTTTTTTTCCCTATAACCATGTCAAAAGTTATTTTCCTATGCTTACTTCTAAAAACTGTATGGGCTTAGCTTTTATATTTAAATTTGTGACCAATCTTATTTTTTTTAACTGTAGTTTAAGGTAAGATTTGAGTATTTTGCTTCATTTTGTCTGTACAGTTAGTTATTTAAGCACCATTTTTGAAAATTTATTTTTTCATCTTGTTGGTTTGGTACTTTTGTTGAAACTTGAACAGCTGTTTAAATATATGACTGTTTCTAGACTCCTCAGTGTTTCACACACCTGTGTGTCTTTGATTTTGCTTATACCACACTACTTTGATTACTATAGCTTTACAAGTCTTGAAATCAGGTAGTTAAAATCCTCAAAACTGCTGCTTTTTTAAGATTATGTTGGGTAGAGTATGTCCTGTCATTTTAATAGTCCATTTAAAAATAACAATTTGGAGAAGGAAATAGCAACCCACTACGATATTCTTGCATGGAGAATCCCATGGACACAAGTGCCTGACGGGCTACAGTCCATGGGGTCGCAGAGTCGAACATGACTGAAGCGACTTAGCATGCACAAAAATAATAATTAGCCTTTTACACTGTTTGGAGGTATAGCATGTACTGACAAAGAATATTCACTTTATATGAATACATTTTGATTTTTGTTTCTAAGTGTCTGTATATCTAAAGGGCTTCCTGGGTGGCGTTAATGGTAAAGAACCCTCCTGCCAATGCAGGAGACAGACTCAGTTTCGATCCCTGGGTTGGGAAGATTCCCCTGGAGGAGGGCAATGGCTACCCACTCCAGTATTCTTGCCTGGAGAATCCTATGGAGTGAGGAGCCTGGCAGGCTACAGTCCATGGGGTCTCAATAAGTTGGACGCTACTGAAGCAACTTAGCACCCATGCACATATGTCTAAAAATTTAGTTTTCTCATTAATGGATTGCTCATCTTAGAAAAATGTAATGCTTCAAATATTTCCCTTAAAAGTAGGGATTTTTTTTTTAAGTTTCTAATAAGATACCATTCAATTATTTAAACACAATTTAAGTAATAAGACATGAAAAGCTTCTCAAAGTTTGAAAAGTAACATGATTTTGGTATGGGAATGAATACAAGAGACTTCTGATTATGTAAATGTAATGTCATTTCTTGAAATGTTCATGTATTTTGTCTATTTCTTATTCATCTCTGTACTATTGCAACTCCTAAGATAACTAGCAGTTGTTCATGGACCTAATTTCTTGGCCTTACAGATTATTTTCACTATTGAGTCTAAAAGAAGATGCCATGTATTCTTAATGAAACTGATTGGAAAACCCTAAGTTTTGAATGAGACATATTCTTTCTAGGAACCTAACAGGTATTTGGGATGTGTTCAAGGTACTAGTGATGAAAGCATCAAATTCCTTGAACCTTCATTACTACTGCAGATATTTACAGATTGATTTATCACTATTTTAGATAATGTGGTTATTATCTCTTTAGGCAAGTGTGGTTTTCCTTAAGCCATGTGAGATAAATTGCAACTCTGGTTGCCACTGTTTTAAATTTGTCTTTAGAAAATATATTTCAGATTTTGATGGATGAAAGCTCAGAATATATGTTACATATCACAGTGCAGTCTGCCTTTTAAAATCATCTCTGAAATCATGTATATGAAACATAAACATAAAACATATGTACAATAACATAAAAGTTTATTATAGAACAGTGAAACATAAGTTGTTCATTTTCATAATTGCTGATATGCTTCATGATAAATAAACTCTGATAATCCCAGAGTTTATTTATAAATGTAATGATAAAATCTCACAGCATCCACAGGGCAGCTTTATTTTGAGAGACTGCATAAAAAGAGTACTTTCCTCAAGCAATATCATCTACTTCAAAATGTTCTAGTATGTTAGACACCATGTTCTGAGGTTAAATTGTTTTTGATAATGGGCTGTGAGGTCACATTTTCTTTTTGCTACCAGCAGGTCAAGGAGAGTATTTAAAATTTTGCTGATTAGAGTCTCAGCATTCTGCCTTTCTGCTGGCCAGTTTGTTTAGTCTCCAGTTGAACAGAATTCTTGTTTGTCACCACATTCCCCTTGAAATTAAAATGGTTCCAAGCATCTCTATTGGACTTCAGTTAGGCCTGATATTGTCCACTAAATCTCTACTAAACGCAATTTCTAATGATTACTCTTTGATCACCACTCTATTATTATTTGTGAGCGAAGTCTCTCAGTGTTGGTTTAAAACCAGTTTGCTTTATTTTTGACGAAGTTATATACAGATTTTCCTATTAGCTTTCTGCCAAGAAAATAAAATCTGTCACTGTTTCTACTTTCTCCCCTTCTATTTGCCTTGAAGTGTCGGGACTTCAAGGATGCCATTATCTTAGTTTTTTGAATGTTAAGTTTTAAGCCAGCTTTTCCATTCTCCTCTTTCACCCTTATCCAGATGCTGTTTAGTTCCTCTTCACTTTCTGCCATTAGAGGGGTATCATCTGCATATCTGAGATTGTTGCTATTTCTCCTGGCAGTCTTGATTCCATCTTGTGATTCATCCAGCCTGATATTTCACATGATATACCCTGCATATCAGTTAAATAAGTAGGTTGACAATATATAGCCTCATTGTACTCCTTTCCCAATTTTGAACCAGTCAGCTATTCCATGTAATGTTCTGTTACTTCTTGACACACATACAGTTTTCTCAAGAGACAGGTAAGGTGGTGTGGTATTCCCATTTCTAAGAATTTTCCACATATCCTAATATATATTTACTTTTAACACAAATTGATTTTAAATATCCTCACCATTTAACTGAGCCTTAAACTATGAAAATATAGGTTGATACATATTAAGTAAATACTTAACTATCAGGATATAAAATGATATCCATATACTACCTAAAAGTCATCCTTTTTTCCACTAGTGGTGCAGGTATCTCTGTTTAAGAAGAGCTTATAGTTGTCTTATGTGCTCTATATAAATTCATATATTTGACAGTACCTGGTTGTATTAACCTGATGATTGATTGAAAATAAAGATGTGGATACTCAGGCAGTATGTTGAAAATAATATTATATTGGAAATTAGATAATTAGATCTACCTTCTAATTGCCTCTGTATCTCTTTTTTGCAATATGATTTTGAGTACATATTTTTTCTGAGGCCAAGTTAGTTGTTGCATCTCTACATTAAAAGTTGAGATTAACTAAGATAATCTTTAAGATCCTTTCTAGCTTTTGACTTCCTAGGAGAGTCAAAAATGCTTTATGGCACTCTTAAAAAATGAGTGCTGTATTTTTCACAATGCATTTTTAAAGTTGCATTACTATTATTATTCTTTTGTAGTACTGATAGGAGTACTACAAAAAAAATAGTAGTACTCTAGTACTCTTTAATAATCCATCTGAGTTCTTATAACCTCATTAGAGTTCACTGTCTACCTTGGGATCACAAGTCTATTCTTGGTTTCTCATTTGGCTACATGTTTGGTGTAGATCATAGTAAGTAAGTAAGTAAGTAAAGTCACTTAGTCGTGTCCGACTCTTTGTGACCCCGTGGACTGCAGCCCACCAGGCTCCTCAGTCCATGGGATTCTCCAGGCAAGAATACTGGAGTGGGTTGCCATTTCCTTCTCCAGGGGATCTTCACGACCCAGGGATTGAACCCGAGTCTCCTGCACTGGAGGCAGGCGCTTTAACCTCTGAGCCACCAGGGAAGCCTGTAGATCATAGGGTGCTTCTGATATTTAAGGAATGCAAATTCTTTAGTTAGCTGATTTGAGTCACTCCCAGGAGGCATTGATGAGGCACTGTGCTTTGGCAGAAAACAGTTGGAGAAAGACTTGACTTAGATATTCTTTGTAACATTGGGTAAGCTACTCAAGTACTCCAGTCTTGCATATTCTCACATGTAACAAAGCTACCTTTATTAAAACTGCCATGAGAGTGTCAGTCAAGGAAGAGCAGATCATTCAGTGGAGACGATCAGGACACTCTCTTAACACCACAATGTCACTTATGTTTGACGTTCACATGGGGTGATGGTTGTGGTAGGTAGACACCATTGGTCTTTGGGTGTGTGCCATATAAATGACAAAGAATGACAGTGTGCACTCTGTTGTGTTCAAATGGGCCTTATAAAGGAGACTGCTAATTAAATGACTAAGATAAGTTAAAAATATTTTATATTTTAACTTCTCTTTTTATTTAAATTTACTCATTTTTCTTTGGTCCTCTGTAGTGAGGTTCCAGCTTACATCAGTAAATTTTGAGTATATCTGAGTTTTAAGTAGACTATGCCCTTGCAAACTGTAAACATTTCTGTAGAGTGTGAATATATTTACATATTGCTTAAGGAATACCTGACTTTTGGAAATCATCCTCTGATTTGCTTTGCCCTGACACAAGTTACGTGGTGCTCTAAATATACATATTAAAAGCAAGAATGCTGCTTTTCTAAACAGCAAGTTTTGTTACCATAGAAGAGTGATCCAGTTATCTTTGATATTATTTTTCCTCCCTCTTATTTATTTGAAAAAATTATTTAGAAAAATCTGTCATTGTTTTCATAAGGTGATTTATTTCAGGTGAATTGTGGTATCTCAAAGAAGTTGTTTTTTCTACTTTTCATTATATGAACTCAGAGCTGTTTCTTTTTTAAATTAAATTAATTTTAAATTTATTTTTTAATTGAAGGATAATTGCTTTAGAGAATTCTGTGGATTTCTGTCAAACACCAACACCAATCAGCCATAGGTATACATATGTCCCCTGCCTCTTGACCCTGCCTCCCACCTCCCTCTCCACCCTCATCCCAGGTTGTTATCAATCCCTGGTTTGATTCCCTGAGGCATACAGCAAATTCCCATTGGCTGTCTACTTTACATATGGTAATATGTTTCCATGTTTCTCTCCGTACATCCCACCCTCTCCTTAATCAATTAATTTTAATTGGAGGATATTTACTTTATGATAACATGATTGTTTTTGTCATACATCACCATGAATCAGCCGTATGCAAACATGTGTCCCCTCACTTCCCTCCCCACTCCACCCCTCCCTCCAGGTTGTTGCAGAGCACTGGCTTTGGGTTCTCTGTGTCATACAGCAAATTCCCACTGGCTATCTATTTTACTATGGTAATGTACGTTTCAATGCTATCTTCTCAAATCATCCCTCCCTCTCCTCCCACTGAGAATTGTTTGTTTTACAAAATGCCTTAGTTACAGATCAGCAAACTGAGAGATCACTTATAATACTAAGATGTTTCTGTAAGCATCCATAGGACTATCTTCATTATTATGTAAAATTTTACATTAAAAATGTCTAGGTTCAAAATCCCTTAATTTGGTATTTCCATGCAATATAAGAACTTACTGTAAAAATTGGGAAAAGGTTACACAAGAGTAAAAGAGTAAGAACCTTAATTGGTGCTGTTTGGATTTTATTTGTTACTTATTCCCTTTTTATTTCTTTTTAGAATTTTTTAAAAAATGAATCTTACCATTTTTCAAAATAGTTCATTTGCTGATTTGATTCACAAATGTGTATGATCTTTTCACAAAGGACCTGCTCATTTTCTTTACATTGTTCCAATTTTTATACATCTAAGTATAGTACTTAGATACTTGCCAAGTGCAGTCTTCAGCATTTTTAAGTCTACGAGAAGCTACAATGAAAGAAATTCATGGGCTGCATTCATGGTACTACGAATTTTTTTTTTTTTTTTTAGCTCAATGAAATTCACTAAAAACAGAACCTATTTTTAGCCATTCCTTACTTCAATCTGCATTCCTTCCCTGAATAACTGTAATAAAATAGGACAAAACAAATTTTGATGGGCAATTTCATCTCAGCCCATCTGTTCGGTTATGCTGTGAGGCAGAAACCTGGGCATATCTGTCCTGCTGCTTGTAGGGCTGCCTTACTAAAGTGTAGAGAATCAGAACAACATAGTTCATTTATTTCCACTCCTATCACTGTTGGTTGACTCCCCTTCCCCTCCCTTCACAGCAGCGCTAAGGCAGGTAGCTGGTGATACTGGAGATGAGAGTTCAAATGGAGTGGAACTAAACCAGGTATCCTGTTCAAGATGGCCCTGACCACAGATCATTAATGGGATGGATCCAGCTCTAATCCATTAGGGACAATTGTGATCAAACACTAGAGAGACCAACTATATACTCCAAATGACAAGAGGGATAATGAAAGCAAGGGTTGAGAGCCAAGAGTGAGCAGGTGGGCAGAGACCAGATCAGCCCCGAAGCTGGTCATAGTGCAGCGAAGAGGACTGCTGCCTGGGCCCATGGTAGCTAGAGCTGCTATTTTCGAATGGGAGGGTTCCTAGGATTAAAAGACCATGAACCTGTTGAGAACTGCCTCAGTACTTGAGGATTAAAACTAGGCAAAAGTGAGACAGGACTTTCCCCTGACTCGTCTGATAAAATTGTTCAGCTATTCTGCTTCATTTGACAGACTAAAGGAAGACAATCTGCTTGTGATTCATGGGTCACTTGTTCTTTCTCCAAATTGGCCTTGCACATTTTATTATATTTTATTTGAATGTAAACACAATTACTGAGCAGTGAATAATGATTTTCCCTACCCATTGATTACTGAGTGCATGTTGATGGCACGGATGCATTGATTTGTACAAGCCCAACTTAAAATGGAGCAGGTGGGTATGTAAAGGTTTACTCAAAATCAATGTGAATTAGATTGCTACTCCCCAGTAAAATAGATTATAAGTTAGAATGGCTATTTTCTTAAACATAATGTGATAGAATGCTGTCTAAGGCAATCTGTTAAGGTGGACTGACTCAAAATATAGTCCTTGATCTTAAGAGTCAGCATTGCAGAAGAAACGTGTGATTTAATGAGCAGAGATATACATATCTGATGAAAGGACCATATTGTGTCTCTAAAAGTGTAGTTAATGAATTTCAGCAGATCTCAGGAAAAAAAAATGCTTGGCAATAAATCTTGTACAAAAGAAAAATGATCATGTTCCATTATATTATATGATATTACATCAACTGTTTTTCTTCCTAGATTGGGTATTTGCAAATATTCGCATATACATATGTTACAGTAGTTTAATCATTGTACTATTCTGAATGCAGAAGTGCTGACTGGATGGCTTTGGTTAAAGGAAAACCATTAACGTTTATGTCCTTGTTACTGCTATTGCTTACAATGTAAAGAAAATGATAATCTGTGTACAGTCCATTGGCTCCCTATTCAGGCGACTTCTTTCCTTTCACATGAAAAAGGTCTAGCTATTGATATTATTGGAATAGACTATTCTTTGTCCAAATCTTTTTCTAAATAAATCTTGGAGGTTTAGAAAGGATATGCAGGGGAGGAAGGTGTTAGAGGGTGTGCAGTAGACAGGGTTTATAGCCCAGTATTTCGCTTCAACACAAAAGCGAAATACATTCTAAAATGCTTGTGAGCTTTTGGTTTTCTACCTGATGTGCTCATCAGATGAGCTGTGCTTATGAGCCCATGTCCATTTGAGAATGATTTGCAACAGTGTGCCTATGTGTGGAAAGATGTCCCCTGCCAAAGTCCATTTTCATAAATGAGACTACTCAATAAGTCTTTATTGAGTATATATTTTGTGAGCTCAATAAAACACACTACTTGGTACAAAATATATACTTAGAAAAGTAGTAGTGTAGTATGCTGCACATTCAGGATTTAAAGAAACAGTAAGCAGAGCTCCTGCTTTCAAGGAACCCACCCTTTAGTGTGGGGTCATAATGATTAAGCCATATAAACTCTTTGCAAGATGTGTGAATACAATTTCTGAAGAACTCAGAGAAGGCACGATATTAATCCAGCCAAGGAGGGTCATACCATTTAAGTTGGGTCATAAAGATGATTCATACTTTGGAGGACTGGTATAGCAGGGTGAAGATGAGATTGCTGAAAAGCTAGGGAATTCAAAAAGTATATAATGCAAAATTTGGAAAGGTGGGTTATATAAGTAATTAGAATGTGGAATGATTCATGGGAAAAGAAGGCTAGCGGATTCTTGAATAGATAACCTGTTTCCCTGTATATTTTTCAGACTGAAACTTGAAAGTTATTTATATATCTCTGATTAGTTAATTTTGAGAAATATTTTATTCAGCAGAATATGATCAACACTGCCAGGTATAACAAAGAGTAAGCATATTTATAGATCCATAGACTTGTAATATCTTTATATACAGTTTACATATACTTATGGTATAAGCATTCCTTTCTAGGTTCATGTGTGTGTAAGCTTAATTAGATTATACTTCCATATCTGACACTGGTCAACTAAGTAATTTTTGCTTAAGTTGTTTACCCCTTTGGAATATAACTGTTGTTTTTCAGTTGTTCAGTCATGTTCAACTCTGTGCAACCCCATGGACTGCAGCTTGCCAGGCTTCCCTGTCCTTTCCTATCTCCTGGAGTTTGCTCAAACTCATGTCCATTGAGGCGATGATGCTGTCCAACCATCTCATCCTCTGTTGCCCTCTTTTCTTGCCTTCAATCTTTCCCAGAATCACGGTCTTTTCCAGTGATCAGGTCTTCGCATCAGGTGGCCAAAGTATTGGAGCTTCAGCTTCAGTACCAGTCCTTCCAATGAATATTCAGGGTTGATTTCCTTTAGGATTGACTGGCTTGATCTCCTTGTTGTCCAGGGGACTCTCAAGAGTCTTCTCTAGCACCACAGTTTGAAAGCATAAATTCTTCAGTGCTCAGCTTTCTTTATGGTCCAATTCTAACATCTGTACACGACTATTGGAAAAACCATAGCTTTGACTATATGGACCTTTGTTGACAAAGTAATGTCTCTGCTTTTTAATTCACTGTCTAGGTTTGTCATAGCCTTTCTTCCAAGGAGCATGGTGCTGCATACTGCACTCAGTTGAGTCCAACTCTATGACACCAGGGACTACAGCCTTCCAGACTCCTCTGTCCATGGGATTTCCCAGGCAAGAATACTGAAGTGGGTACCCATTTCTTTCCCCTTGGGATCTTCCTGACCCAGGGATCAAACCATTATATCCTGCATTACAGGTAGATTCTTTACCACTAAGCCACTAGGCTTACTTGGTTAGATTCATAATAGCTTTTCTTCCAAGGAGTAAGCGTCTTTTAATTTCATGGCTGCAGGCACCATCTGCAGTAATTTTGGAGCCCAAAGAAATAAAGTCTGTCACTGTTTCCATTGTTTCCCCATCTTTTGCCATGAAGCGATGGGTCCAGATGCCATGATCTTCATTTTTGAATGCTGTCTTCTAAGTCAGCTTTTTCACTCTCCCCTTTCACCTTCATCAAGAGGCTCTTTACTCTTTGCTCTGCCATTAAGGTGGTGTCATCTGCATATCTGAGGTTATTGATATTTATCCCAGCAATCTTGATTCCAGCTTGTGAGTTGTCTAGTTGCAATGTATTTAGATGGTCTCTAATATTTATTTTAAAACTTTGGCTCAGAACAGAAATTTGAAGTCAGACTGTCTTGAGTTCAAATCCTAGCTCTGACGCTTACCAGCTATGTTAATGTTTTTATTTTGCTATAGTATCAGGTACTCTCTAATTCTCAAATTTCTCTTGTATAAAAAAGGATTTAAAAAGTGCCTACATATGGAATTTAGAAAAATGGTAATGATGATTCTAAATGCAAGGCAGCAAAAGAGACACAGATGTAAAGAGAAGCCTTTGGACTATGTGGGAGAAGGGGAGGGTGGGATGATTTGAGAGAATAGCATTGAAACATGTATATTAACATATGTAAAATATATCACCCAGTGCAAGTTTGATGCATGAAGCAGGGCACTCAAAGCTAGTCCTCTGGGACAACTAGAGGGAGGGAATGGGAAGGGAGGTGGGAGGGGACCACATATGTCTCAGTACTGGGAGACACATGTACACCCGAGGATGATTCATGTAGATGTATGGCAAAAACCACCACAATATTGTAAAGAAATTATCCTCCAAATAAAATAAATTTACTAATTAAAAAAATTTAAGTGCCTCCTTACAAGATTGCCTTCAGAATGAATATAAAGTGTTTGGATTACTTTCTGCCACAGAGTGACTGCTTAACAAATGTACTTTATTATTATTATTATACAGTATTGATTAGTAAAATAACAGCATCCATTTAATTTCTTAGCCTGAAATCTGCCTCTTTATCAACATTACTCACCTCAGCCTTGGGTAGTGACACCCAGGCCTGAGTTTAGTTCTCACTTTCCTAGGACTCACAGTTTAGCTTTTGGTACTCCTCCTAAGGCTCCATTTATTTTTGTTATATTAATTAGATCCATTTCTTATGGTTACTTTTCCTTAACTGCCAAATTCCATGTAGTTGTTTGCGTTCAAGGTAAAAGGTGCCACCACTATTAAGGCCAGTCACATGGAATTGACACTGACTAGGCTATGGACAGGGAGGCCTGGCGTGCTGCGATTCATGGGGTTGCAAAGAGTCGGACACGACTGAGCGACTGAACAGAACTGAGGCTGTCACTTCAGACATGGGAAAGAAGCAGTAAAGCAAGCAGTTGAGGATGGGTAAACAACTGGGTGACCACAGAGAAACAGCTCATTATCTTCCCAGAAATAAAAGATCAGCGTGGTCCTTAGAAGTCTCTACTCTGACATACAGTGTGAGAGATGGAAAAAAAAATGACCATAAATTCTTCCCCTTCCCATCAAAAGTGAATCTAATTTTCCACCTCTTGAATCTAGACTGGTCTTATAACTTTGCCTTTGTGGCATAAATGACATAGAGTAAGTTGTGAGCCTAGAATTAAGGAGAACTGAATACTTCATCTCTCCCTCCAGAAAAAGAGAAGGCTTGCCCTGTGAGGAGGAGCCAGTTCTAGCCCATTGGGTTCTCTGAAAGACACATGGAGAGATGCCTTATTATCCCTCTGCCTCCACAGTCAAAATCATCATAAGCCAGCAGCCCCCACCAACCTAGCAGCTCCTCACAAATGCAAGAGGGAACTTGAACCTGAAAAGAAAGGAAGGGGAAAAGCCCAGCTACACCCAGTGAGATTACTTACTGACTCACAGTTGTGAGCCAAGCGATCGGTTACTGATTTAGGCACTAATTTCAGGATGATTTGTGCTGGAGCAAAAACTAACTGCTGCACTTAGCAATGCATGACTCACCTCTCAGACATCCTCCACCAGCAGCCAACCAGCTTGTGCATTCACAAAGAGGTTCCATTCCTTGTCCCCACATTCATTTTCATGACTGAGCAGACTTTATCAGCTCGTAATTAGCTTTGGTCAACCTTTAAAGTCCTTAAAAAATGTTAAATGCATTAATTGAGGTTTCCCTATAACAGATTTTCCCCATAGGAGATTGCTGGCTAGATGGCAACAGTTGTGTATTGGCCCCGTTTGGGAATATCGAGCTAGGAGATCACTGAGCTAGCAGGATTTAACCTCCACTTCCCGCTCTGGGTTTTGTACTATTTTCCTGACAGTTTCCTCCCTCCACCCCTGTTATATTCCATCTCCAACCTCTAAATAAGAACTTTATTTACTTCCTTGTACCACCTGTGGGGTTGGGTGCTAGGAGCACAGTAACATATGTATATCACAAAATTTGGGTGTGTTTTATGGGGTACCAAATTCCATTATGCAGCTTTTAAATTGTCATTGTCCAATATTCATTTTCATGTCTGACTTACTTTAACCCTATTTTCTAGGCTTAACTAAACTCAGAGCTTGTTTCTCTGTTGTATTTGTTTGCTTTCTCGCCAAGTATTATGGATCTATTTTCTAAATCCAATCTTTCTTTTCCTGACACTCTCTAGCTGTGTCATACTTTTCTGTCAAAAACCCAGTAGTCTTACTAAGCCAGATGTGTGCTTGTCCAACCTGTTCAGCCCATTTTGAATCACTACTGTTTCCTCATCCCTGTCTTCCCATTAGGCTTTAGATGTTCTCAAACTTTGCCTTGCCTCCAGCTTTTTTGGAGCGGCACTCTGAATTATGTCTATGGCATTTGTTTTATCTTTCGTGGGGGGTAAATGATCATCTATTCTATGGATTTCTGTGATGGACCCAGTGAGGATTCTGCCAGCCACAGTTATCTCTACTCATCCATCAGCTAATTGTACGACCTTTTCTTAAAAATGCAATTTCACTGCCATCACTGTTCTGCACACTCTGATCCATTATAATAATGAAAGAAAATTAAACTGCACTCTGAAATATGAAAAAAAAAACAACTAACAGCAGCATGATGAAATGAAATGGTTATGTCTATGGCCTGAAATTTAAATGTTGGCAAATTCTTTGTCTGTAGGGAGTTTTTATGTGAAACTCTTTTAGAATAAATATAAAAGATAAAGACTCCAGTTAAATAGAAGTGTTGAATTGACCCTGCAGACCTGTGCTTCCACATTATGTTTATGCAATTGTGTTTTTAAGTCAATGTCTTTATTCACTTGAAGTTATCACCTGGATGCTTTATCCCGTCTACAAAGGAATCACAATTGAGCGCTGTTCAGTGGGTCGCTATAAAAGTTGCAATCCCTTTATAACCATCAGAGAAAACGAACTGGGGGTCTAAAAACTGAAATAGTCTCAGTCATTTACCTTTCAATAATTATTTTTTGATGTGAAAAGCATTTAAAATTCACTATCCTTGAGCTGCAAATAGCATAAGCGAAAAATCACACAGGTTATGTATTGAATGGAGTACAATGAATAGTACTTTGAGCAAATAGAGGTGTGAAACTGTTTCCTGGCTTTACAGAATTCAAATGGTAACAGAATCCCTATTTGTAAGCAAACAATATTCCATTGAGAGACAAAGAAATAATTTGTAACTCATAATTATAGAAAGGTAATTTAAAATTTTTATCTCATGGAGTAAAATATAAATTTTCAATTAACCTCAGTTCTGAGAGCATTAATAATACAGTCTCTTTGTTAGCAAGAAGACATTTAACCTGACTGTATAATTCATTAACATATTGTTCAATATCACTTCTCCTGCGGGAAATCAGCAAAATGTGATGATTAAGGAGGAGTGGTCTTAAAGGTTCAAGTGATAACATAACATTTCCAGTAATTCCACCGAGGCTATGTGTCCAGTGTGATAGCAATTAGAAAGTACAGCAAAGTAATATCCTAGAAAGACCACCTTGGGCCCAGTGAAATTAGAGCTCACCTAAAATGTTTTCTTATGATGTGTTTTAGAAATTAACTTTTAATCCATTTTCCTCTGACTATAAGGATTGTTATCTTTTTTATGTACATTTGCATTTTTATATTTTCTGCAAAAATATGTGGCAATTTTGTAGTCCTAGATTATTTAATTCAATGCCCCTTACTTCACATACAAGAAATAGAATCCCATTCAGCTTGGCTGATTTTCCTAGTCTACTGCTTTCTTCTTCTAGAGTGGGTAAAATCAGTAAACTCATGGAAGCTCTATTTATCCATTTACTCCATTCACTAAATGCCTTTGTCAAGTTTGTTATTATATTAGGTTCTGGAAATACAAGAATGGGCATGTTCTTTACATAATCTGATAAATTGTTGGATATAAACAAATAGTTTTCTTATAATCATTTCTCCTATAACCTTCAATTTAAACCAAAAAACACAACTATACATTATTAAAAAATAGAAAAAAAAATTGTTCTTATACAGTATACTAACACATATATATGGAATTTAGAAACATGGTAATGATAACCCTGTATGCGAGACAGCAAAAGAGACACAGATGTATAGAATGAACTTTGGACTCTGAGGGAGAGGGAGAGGGTGGGATGATTTGGGAGAATGGCACTGAAACATGTATACTATCATGTAAGAAACAAATCGCCAGTCTATGTTCGATACAGGATACAGGATACTTGGGACTGGTGCACGAGGATGATCCAGAGAGATGATATGGGCTGGGAGGTGGAGGAGGGTGGTTCAGGATTGGGAACTCATATACACCCGAGATGGATTCATGTCAATGTATGGCAAAACCAATATAGTATTGTAAAGTAAAATAAAGTAAAAATTAAAATTGTTCTGTGTATAAGCTTAAAATATTTAAAAAAGAGAACAAAAAAATGTTAAACTTGTGTTGGAAAGTGCTATGTGTATCACACCAAGTCCCTCCAGGCTCGTTTATGCACTGTAAAGACTCTCATACCAAATAACTTGAAAGGATAAGTTTTCCTAATAAAGTTAAGGTTGAGGTTACAAAAATCAGTTTCATGAAGTAATGTGGACTACTATGACAAGCTCATCCTGTAAATGGACCAAGACTTGACATTCTCATGGGTTTTACTCTGAACAGGTAGGAATAGCCATAGACCTAGGATCCATCACCTATGTTCTTTCCTGTTAGATAGCCAATATGTGTAATTAGATTGATTGGCTGGCAAAACAGTCTTATTTACTGCACTGAGGGAACTATCTCTATAAAAAGGAACCCCCTCTGTACCCAAATCCTCTGAAAGAAGTCTTCAAGCAAAAGAATGAGTATTTTTCTCTAGAGGAAACTGATCTAGTCTAGTCTTGGTGAAGAGATCTAGACCCCTGTCATTATTGTAAAATCAGTGCTACAGACAGTCATCAAATGCTTTTATCCTTTCTACTAGAGTACTTAAGAAATAAATATCATCAATAAGAACTAAAGTCTATTGATGTGTTCCTGTGATTAATCTTAATAATACATGAAATATTTCCTGATTGTGTGCGCATACTTCATTTAACATTAATTTATGCCAAAGCCATTAGGAAGAATTTTGCAGCATATCACAGCCAAGGTCAGTCCTTTATATTTTTCTTCACTACCCATCAAAAAGTGTCCCAGTTGCCAAGAATGAACTAATCTGACATTTTTTTTGGAAGTGTGGCTCCTGCCTTCTTCAAAAAAAAAAAAAAAAAAGATTTCAAAAATTGTGTCTTTGTCTAAAATACACAGTTTAGAAAGTACTGCATAATTATTTGTATATATGTGTGTGTGCCTGTCTCTATACATATAAATATATATACAAATTATATAAAACAGAATTTAATCATGAACCCCATGCCTGTCATATGCATAGCTTCAGACAAAAGTCATACTAGGTTCACATACGAAAAACAGTTATGTGATTCTGACTACCAGAACCTTGTAGGAAGACTGGGTAACCAACTGACATCTCTTCTTTTTGGCTAATAGGATGACAAGTACAATGAATTAAGCTGTTAAAGCAAATTCAAATCTGCTCCAGTTCAGTTCAGTTCAGTCGCTCAGTCGTGTCCGACTCTTTGCGACCCCATGAATCGCAGCACGCCAGGCCTCCCTGTCCATCACCAACTCCCGGAGTTCACTCAGACTCACGTCCATTGAGTCCA
>SJXQ01011302.1:0-28258 GCA_006408695.1 Aepyceros melampus
AATATAATCAATCTAATTTTGGTGTTGACCATCTGGTGATGTCTGTGTGTAGAGTCTTCTCTTGTTTTATATAAATTACTATTAACAAAAATAGCAATAATTATTTTCATCGATATAATTAAAAGAATGGGCTTCCCTGGTGGCTCAGTGGTGAAGAAGCCACTTGCCAATGCAGGAGGCACAGGAGACTCAGGTTTGATACCTGGGTTGGGACGATCCCTGGAGAAGCAAATGGCAACCTATCCAGTATTCTGAACCAGAAAATTTCATGCACAGAGGAGCCTGGTAGACTACAGACCATGGGCTTGCAAAAGAGACACAACTTAGCAACTTGAACAACACTGCTGAAAAGAATGGAACTGAATTACAAATTAACCAAAGGCCAAAGTGATGATTTTCTCAGTGATCCAGATAAAGAAGAGTAGCTGCCATATTTTGGAGGATAAGATCAATAAATAAAGGGTGCAGGGCCTAAGAGAAATAAAGGGTGTTATGGACCTAAGAGAAAAACAGATAAGAGGAGGAAGAAGACTTCTTACACAGTCACTGCCAAAAACAAGTCTGAAGGCTTAAGACAAGGTGAAATCTGATCACTTTTTAGCTATGACTCCACTAGAATAATAAAAAATAAAGGAAAAAAGGAAAACACCCTCTAGCCTTTTTGGCACCCAATTACCCAAAAGCTCCCAAAACAATCACAATAAGAGCCAGATAAACACCAAATCTGACCCTTTCATTGGTGCAGAGGATGCCAAGTTCATTTTCCACTGCCCAAAGTTTGTTTGGCATTGGTACATTCAAACACAGATCCTTATCTTCCTTATCTAGAAGATGGACAGACAATGGGGAATTTTCATTACAAGAACTATGAGTTCTTTAAATCCTATGTGCTATACATTTTAGCCACAGTACCTCTAACCCTGATCACATGTCCAGATGAGGACCTGAATTTGAGTTGGGGGGATTAGTAGTAATTTCCTCCAGTTTCTCACAGACAGTACATGGCAGAGACATTGAACCCAGGTCCCCTGCCTACAAGGGTTCCCCTCTTTCTGCTATGCCAGAAACTTAACGCAAAGATTCCTTGCCAAAATAAATAAAGAAAACTAAATAAAATTGCTAATTCTTTCAAAAACTTTCTCAGCGCTGTGTCAGAAGTTTTTCTGTCACCTCATTCAGTCAGTCCATACAATAACTCCATGGAGTAAGTACTGTCATTCTCCCAATTATGCTTATAATTGAGAAAGCTCAGAGGTCTCCTGTTTCACCCTGATCATGCAAGTTGAAATAGAGAAGAAAGAAAGAAGAATGTGAAGAAACAATAGTAAAGACAGAGGTAAGAGAGACATGTGCCAGGGAGAGGGCAACCGTCTTAACAAGAGGAACGTGACGCCCAGGGTCCAAGGTCCGTGGCTCAGCTTTTCAGGAGGGGGCAGCTGGAAGAGGGGCCTCTGAAGGTGCTGGCAAGTAGTGGCAAAGGGCGGGGGAGGGGTCTGCAAATTCATACTAAGTAGAATGAGTCATGAGTGTCTCAGGCAAGAAAAAAATGGCAGGGATGAGTGGACTAGTCAGTAAGTCATTTCTGAGCACTAATCTTTCTGCATCCTCAGGGTTTCAGATCGTCACGGGTGGGCAACGGAAGCCCCCAAGCATGTTCTGATAAGCCAACCAGAAGCTGTCCATTTTTAAATTCACTAAATTAATCTGACTCTTTAAAACACTTCTAATGCTTCACAGGAAGGGACCAATTTACCATCACATATCACTTCCATGTACTCTAGGCACTATTGTCCCAACTTACCTGACCATATAACCGCCTGGGGCCCTTGTTAACCACACATATTCCAGGTATCCCATGGAGATTCTGATTCAGCAGGTTTAAAACTGGAAGTCCTGGGGATGTGGGCTTTGAATGATCCAGCTGATTCCCATAAGCAGGCTAGTTTGGAAAGTATTGTTTTAACAGGACTTTGTTAATAGGCTCGCAAGGTACATTTTATAGATAAGGGAAGAGAGATACAAACAAGGGAAGGCCATGCCCAAGGTCACCAAACTCTTGTGTGGCAGAACGGAGGATAAGTTACACTGTAACTCCACAGCATATATGCATGCCACAGCATTTACATCTATCTGAGCCAGATCTCATTTCAAAAGCAAGCTTCCTGGTGTCTTAACATGACACCAGATGCTTGGAAACGCGGGTGCGGACAATCTAGCACCATCAGAAAAAACCAGGGACAGTTAGGGGGCTTGGAATTGACAGTGAAAATAACCAACAAGGACCTAGTGTGCAGCACAGGAAATTCTGCTCAATGACATGTGGCAGCCTGGATGGCAGGGGAGTCTGGGGGAGAATGGATACATGTATATGTATGGCTGAGTCACTCTGTTATACACCTGAAACTATCGCAACATTATTAACCAGCTATACTTGAATACAAAATAAAAAAGTTTAAATAAAAACAACAACAACAAAACCCAGAAAGACATCATTATACTGGACTGACTAACACCCAAGGAAAGAAAAGGAAAACTGAGGTCCTCTGCCATCCTTGGTGCTGCCTTTAAGTCCTCAAGGCTGGCAGGCTAACGGATTGTTACTGATACCCACACTATTAGCACTGCTTTGATTTCTAGGTCCATTTGGCTAAATTAATCAAAACACTTCCTTCACTACCGCACAAAAATAGGGGGGAAAAAACTAGAGAAAGGTCCTTCCTGAAATAACTGTGGACAATCAATATCACAATAAAAGAGGAAAGTCCAGATGAGACATTCACCCAAACCCCACTCCTCATTGATCTTAACAAGATGACGACTAATTACACGTTCTGGGGTCAAGTTCAGACCACTTCTCCAGAGCCCTCTCCCAGAGAAAGGTGGGTATCTGAGGTTTGCCAAGGCCATTTTTATATGTATGCGAATCCCCTCTAGCATTTCATGAAGAGGAGGGCAGAATAATCAACAAAATGAATAAAGTGCTTGTGGAAAGTATCTTCTACTTTCTGGAAGGCCCTGCTGCTGAATGAACTACTATACTCCCATCTACTCTCCACTGCTGCTGCTGCTGCTAAGTCGCTCCAGTCGTGTCCGACTCTGTGCGAGCCATGGATGGGAGCCCACCAGGCTCCCCCGTCCCTGGGATTTTCTAGACAAGAGTACTGGAGTGGGGTGCCATTGCCTTCTCCGCAACTCTCCACTAGGAAAGTCCAAATCATACAAAATGAGACAAACGGAAAGAGCACAGGGAAAATGAAACTCCCCATCCCAGCTTCTCATTAGTTAAATAAAAAGGAAAATGGAGAAGATTTAAAAGAGAGGAATTTAAGATACACCTAAATATATACACTGAAGCAGCTTTATCTGAGATGACAAGAGGTTTGCATGCTTTGAGAGTTCATGTCCTATCTGTCCAAATATATGCACATCTGTGCACACATCCACTCTGTTTACTGCAGCAGCTGAAACACACTTGAGTATTTTTTTAACTGTAAGGTGTGTGCCAGATAGCACATGACTTATGCATAACATTCAAAATTTATTGAGATATACTATTGATTTCAACATACCTTTATCCTCTGAGATGATTCAGGTACATTGATACAAAAAGCAAAATAGCTTCATTAACACCAATCTAGTTAAAGTTAAAATCAGCTTCCTTAAAAAAATGTATCTCTTGCCTTAATTTTAGGGGCCTAAAATGTTTCTTTTCTTCATCATGTAAAAAACTGGCTTTGGAAAAATAGTCACATTTCACAACAGACTATTCACATCTCCTTTAAATGTGTCCAATTTTAATGAATGGTCTTCACCTTGGATACACACATTCCAGGCCTCATAAGAACAATGGTGTTTGGGCATGTGCAGTGGAGGTGGAAGATGGATTCAAGTGTTTCAAGTATGCAAAATCACATGCAGATGTCCAAACAGTACATCCAGTCAAAGCAAGTTAAGAAAGCAATATATACACAGACACCCAAGAATGGATGAACACAAATAAGATTCAACTTGTAATTAACATACCGTGCTGTGACACCTGTTGCCTTCCATGATAAGAAGTCTGGGAGATCAAAGAAATGTCCCGCCTTATCCCAGCAAGTCTCTCTCAAGTTCTGCCAAATTAAATATATATTAGAATCAATTATGGGCTATTTTTTCTCCTCCTCTCCTCTCAATAATGTTTCAAAATTTTCAAAACAAAAGCATAGCCAACAATGCCCAAGAAAACATCTGTGCAGGGGCTGGGAAGTGGTGGTGGGGAGGGGAGTATACAAGCAGTACACAAGAAAGAAAAACTGGCAATTACTGATCCTTCCAAAAATGACTATAATTTCCCTTTTATTCCTCTTTGCCAACCTAGAGTGGGAAGAAGTACACTTTGCAAGGGTATGCAATCCATCTTTCCAGTGAAGGGCAAGGGGATACATTTCAAGACATATAAAAAGACTTCAAAGCTGAACAGCTGGGAACTGGGGAGAAAAATCACACAAGGAAACTACCTGATGCAATGTGATGTGTCCTGCCATGAAAACATTTCCCCATGCTAACAGGTTCCAAAAACAACAGGAATGATTGCCCCTTGTCCACAAAGAACTTCCAGTCTAAGCCAGACACAGTGGTACTGAATCAACCTATCCTTATACCTTTTTAAAATATTTGTTGCTTCCAGTTTCTTTCACATTGCCAATTTGGCCAGATTTTTTTTTTCTTACCACTGGGCTATTTCTTTTCTCTGCCACCTGTGTCTGGAACTCTCTTTCCTCACTTACCACCTTGTTCCCTCCCAGGGTCCACACTGCCCTGCCCCTTTTGGTTAACCAGATCCACCCTTCCCTAGGGAGGCCATCCACGATCTCCTCCTTGGGGCGGTGGTGGGGGACCAGGGGGAGCGTCTGGCTGTCATACAACCCCTCTGCTGCTGCTGCTAAGTCGCTTCAGTCGTGTCCGACTCTGTACGACCCCATAGACGGCAGCCCACCAGGCTCTGCCATCCCTGGGATTCTCCAGGCAAGAACACTGGAGTGGGTTGCCATTTTCTTCTCCAATGCATGAAAGTGAAAAGTGAAAGTGAAGTCGCTCAGTCATGTCCAAATCTCAGCGACCCCATGGACTGCAACCCACCAGGCTCCTCCGTCCATGGGATTTTTCAGGCAAGAGTACTGGAATGGGGTGCCATTGCTTTCTTCCATATAACCCCTATCACCTCACAAGTATCTGTATAATGTCCTTCTCTCCTGCTAGACTGTAAGCTCCATGAGGCCAAGGACCTTTTCAGCTTCATGTACTATAGTATCCCATGATTGTCTTCTCTCTGCCTCTACACAGGACTGGACCCTTAGCTGTGAGGTGGAAATCACATGACTCCAGCCCCAGTCTGGAGTCTCCTCCAAGGGTAGAAGACAACACGCTTAACTGAACAAGGGACAGACATGTCACCTTGGGGGGCCAATTTGATCCCTTCTCCCAGGAATTTAGCATCAGGATCCAATTAGTCATTAATTAACTTCTGACTTTGAGTGGAACGGGAGGTGAGATAAAGCTGGAAACTGTGAAGTGGCCATTTTTTGCCAAGGACCTGGAGAAGCAGGACTTCATAAAGAAAAGAGCAGTGCAGACAAGTGGCAGCAAGAAAGGTTTCCCACCATCCAGGCAACTCTCCATGTCCTGGTTTCACTTCTTCCCTCCCCAAGAGGCTACAACAAAACCGAATGCACCAGAAGCTCAAGGGTATCTTTGGGAACCCAGAGGCAACAAGGCAGAAACTCCAAAAGAGACATATTCCAGTATCAGCTAGCGGGTGATGTAGAGCAGACATTCAATAGATATGGGTTGAACAACTAAGGAGAAGGCAATGGCACCCCACTTCAGTACTCTTGCCTGGAAAATCCCATGGACGGAGGAGCCTGGTGGGCTGTAGTCCATGGGGTCACAAAGGTCAGACATGACTGAGCAACTTCACTTTCACTTTTCACTTTCATGCATTGGAGAAGGAAATGGCAACCCACTCCAGTGTTCTTGCCTGGAGAATCTCAGGGAGGAGGGAGCCTGGTGGGCTGCCGTCTATGGGGTTGCACAGAGTCGGACACAACTGAAGTGACTTAGCAGCAGCAGCAGAACAACCAAACTGCTCATTTTCACCTTTCAAACTTTCTCAGGTGAGGGGCACTTCAGAGTTTACAAAGGGTTTTCACGTGTGTTATCTCCATTGCTTGTAGTTTAGTTGCTAAGTTGTGTCCAACTCTTTGTGACCCCATAGACTGCAGCCCACCAAGCTTCTCTGTCCATAAGATTTTGCAGATAAGAACACTGGAGTGGGTTGCCATTGCCTGCTCCAGAAGATCTTCCTGAACCAGGGATCAAACCCGTATCTTCTGCATTGTAAGGCAGATTCTTTACTGCTGAGCCACCAGGGAAGCACCGCGTGGTATACAAAAGTCCCAAGTGCGATTATATCTATTTTACAGACATACCACTGGCCTTCATCTACATTTGCCCTCAACTTCTATGAGTTCTTCCTATTTTCTCCTTTCTCATCACAACTTTCAGAACACAGACACTTACTCACAGCAGAGAAAATGAGTATTAACCCAGAACAGTGTCCCATTAAAACAATACTAACATCAAAAGGGCTCAGATGTAAAAGGCAGTACTAAGCCCATTTTCCGGAGAAGGCAATGGCACCCCACTCCAGTTCTCTTGCCTGGAAAATCCCATGGACGGAGGAGCCTGGTGGGCTGCAGTCCATGGGGTCACACAGAGTTGGACACGACTGAGCGACTTCACTTTCACTTTTCACTTTCATGCATTGGAGAAGGAAATGGCAACCCACTCCAGTGTTCTTGCCTGGAGAATCCCAGGGACGAGGGAGCCTGGTGGGCTGCCGTCTATGGGGTCGCACAAAGTCGGACACAACTGAAATGACTTGGCAAAGCCCATTTTCTGTTACTGCTTGTTGTTTAAATTCCTAAGCATTTGGGTGAGTGCTTACATGCAGAAGGGGCTTCCCTGGTGGCTCAGACAGAAGAATCTGGCTGCAATGCAAGAGACCTGGCTTCAACCCCTGTGTCAGGAAGATCCCCTGGAGAAGGGAACGGCTACCCATTCTAGTATTCTTGCCTGAAGAAGTCCATGGACAGAAGAGCCTGGCAGGCTACAGCCCATGGGGTCACACAGAGTTGGACACTACTGAGTGACTAACACATTTTCACTTTACACGTAGAAAGGGCTAAACTTTGCTTTGAACAACTATATATCTTAATGTTAAAAAAAGTACTACTTAAAGTAAATGAAATAGATCAAATGTAGTTCTGAACTAGCAGTCCTTTGTACACTAATAGATCACAGTCAGGAAATGGTAGCCTTTGCATGATGAGTCAAATTACTAGTATGTCTTCTGGGTAGTCCCCCAGATTGCTTTCCACATGCTCTGTGGTTTCAGTAATCAATTCTCAGGGAGAAAATGCAGCCTCCTTCTAAAGACTCCAGAAATTCAAGGCCAATCAGAAAAAAACCACGAAACTGCTGCAGCAACAATCAGTGCTACCAGCCAAAGCCAAGCAGTCTTCCTCAACTGGGAAAACAACTGCTTCTGTTAGAGCTAGTGTGCCGTCATTACAGACCTGAAGAATCGCAGCTTGCAGCCAGGCACACAGGCTGCTGTGGACAATGGAACCCAGGCAGTACATCTCAGAGAGAACTTCAGGCCTCTGACCAGAAAGAGACAATTCAGGGGCAGGAGGGGCAAGGCAGCCTCCTCATCTTTTCTTGAGACAATGCCAGCATCACCAGGCAAAGTCAGAGATCCCAGCTCAAACTCTCCACAGAATGACACACCAGAAATGGTATCATATTAGGAGTGTGGAGTATCCTTAAGAATGCCTCCCTTCTCGGGAGAGAAGACAGCAGTATGTACTCCCTGTCTTCTCCACAAGAGCAAGGTCTGCAACTCAGCCAGAAAAGGAGAAGGGGCAAGCGTGTGCTGGATGAAAGGGATGCTCCGAAAGCCCAATCACTTACTGGGAGATGTTGACACTGCTTAGCAGGCTCCCATGGTGTTCTTAGGTTGGGCTCCATGATTCACAAGTGTTTAGTCATCACATGCCAGACTGGCCAAGGGCCTATTACCCCCTGTGGATGGATTTTTAATCCAGTTCTATGAGAAAATCTCTCCATCCCTGCCCCTCGCCAGTCAGCAGAGTCCCAGCCCTGGGCCTCAAACTTACTGAATTAATTCTTCCTTTGGAACCACTGGGCCTGCACCAGACACAGTCACTGTGCTCTTAGATTCTTCCACAGCTTACAACAGTGTCCGCATCTCAAGACAGTGCCTTGTCTCACTGGACTCTCAGGATGGTTCAGAGGCTGTAGATGATACACAGTAGACCACATGTCCAGGATATAGAAACTGAGGTTTGGGTGATAATACTTTGCCCATAGTCAGACAAGACTTGGCCCAAACCTGCTCTAAAGTGAGGGCTCCTTTTTTCTACCAGGCCACAGTCACCACCCTGAAGCTCCCGGATCTATCTGAGCTGTAAGTTTTGGCCTTTTGAAAGCATCATGATAGAAGCTATTGCTGACAAAGGTCTGTATAGTCAAAGCTATGGTTTTTCCAGTAGTCATGTAGGGATGTAAGAGTTGGAACATAAAGAAAGCTGATGCTCGAGAAGACTCTTGGGAGTCCCTTGGACAGCAAGGAGATCAAACCAGTCAATCCTAAAGGAAATCAACCCTGAATAGTTATTGGAAGGACTGATGCTGAAGCTCCAATAATTCAGCCAACTGATGAGAAGAGCCAACTAAGGCCCAGATGCTGGGAAAGACTGATGGCAGGAGGAGAAGGGAGCGACAGAGAATGAGATGGTTGGATGGCATCACTGACTCAATGGACATGAGTTTGAGCAAACTCCAGGAGATAGTGAAGGACAGGGAAGTCTGGCGTGCTGTAGTTCACTGGGTCACAAAGAGTCAGACACGATCCAGTAACTGAACAACAACAAAAGAACAACATTAAATTTCAAAGATTTCACTTTCAATCCTGGACAAATCACTTAACTTCTGTATCCCTCAAAACCCTCAGAAAACACAAATGGTACATGGACTGGAGTAAACACAGAGCAGGTCCCCGTCACAAGACAACTTTAGATGCATCTCATAATCTGGGCATTGAATCTAGTTCAAACTAGGAGGTCTCTGTGCTGAAGGAGTTAAGTCTCTCATACAGTTACCAAGCAACTCACAAAGAGTAGTCTTTTCAAGAAAAAAAGAAGAAATCAGCAGTTACTGGGGTGTGTAACTTGGCAATCAAGGCTTCTGCATTCCAATAACAATCCCTTGAGCTAGGCAATCCCTCAGGCTTGAAAGCCACCAAAGAGAACAACTCTTTAAAAAAAATATATCATCTATTACTTCATTAAAACCACAGCCTTTCTTGGGAGGAGACTACCACTCAAAGCACACATAGCTTTGGGTCTCAGCAGAGGCTGGAGGTGGAGTAGTAAACCCAAGGTTCAAGGTCAGGCAGCAACCACCCCACCAGCCTGGGGCATAGAGACGAAGCTTTTGCCCTATCCTTCTCACTGCCATGTCTAGGGAGGCAGTGAGGTCTCTGCTGGCTTCTAGATGCCAAGAGAACAACTCTTTAAAAAAAATATATCATCTATTACTTCATTAAAACCACAGCCTTTCTTGGGAGGAGACTACCACTCAAAGCACACATAGCTTTGGGTCTCAGCAGAGGCTGGAGGTGGAGTAGTAAACCCAAGGTTCAAGGTCAGGCAGCAACCACCCCACCAGCCTGGGGCATAGAGACGAAGCTTTTGCCCTATCCTTCTCACTGCCATGTCTAGGGAGGCAGTGAGGTCTCTGCTGGCTTCTAGATGCCAAGAGAACAACTCTTTAAAAAAAATATATCATCTATTACTTCATTAAAACCACAGCCTTTCTTGGGAGGAGACTACCACTCAAAGCACACATAGCTTTGGGTCTCAGCAGAGGCTGGAGGTGGAGTAGTAAACCCAAGGTCAAGGTCAGGCAGCAACCACCCCACCAGCCTGGGGCATAGAGACGAAGCTTTTGCCCTATCCTTCTCACTGCCATGTCTAGGGAGGCAGTGAGGTCTCTGCTGGCTTCTAGATGCCAAGAGAACAACTCTTTAAAAAAAATATATCATCTATTACTTCATTAAAACCACAGCCTTTCTTGGGAGGAGACTACCACTCAAAGCACACATAGCTTTGGGTCTCAGCAGAGGCTGGAGGTGGAGTAGTAAACCCAAGGTTCAAGGTCAGGCAGCAACCACCCCACCAGCCTGAGGCATAGAGACGAAGCTTTTGCCCTATCCTTCTCACTGCCATGTCTAGGGAGGCAGTGAGGTCTCTGCTGACTTCTAGATGCCAAGGGAACTTTGGGATAAAATGAAGCAGATGCTGCAATATATGTCGGGAGATGCCAGGGTCCAGGAACAGCATGTGAGAGTAGGGGTGACCAGTTAGAAAGGGATGATGAAGTATTTTGTTATGACTTGCAAAGGCATTTTATCTGGGCTTCCTGTTGTGTACACTGAATGAAAGGGAGGAACAGAGCTTCCTACTTCCCCTCCCAGTAAAGGATCCTGCTGGATCATCTCCAATACTCACGTTGTTTTCCAGCACAAGGACATTCTGAAAAGAAAAAACGTATCCTCACTCTACATTTAGGACTGAGAAGTAGGGCACAGGCTGATAGCCCAGAGAGGAGAGATGTTTCAGGAAAAAATTTTAATCCTTAATGTCATTCTTAAAAAAAAAAAATGCTAAAAACATAGACTGGGTCATAATCCCCAACTAGAAACTTTGCAGAATGAATGAAACAACTGTGCTTCAAACTCCCATCTACAGAGAAAAAACAGCAAACACTGGAGATATTTCAAGTCAGACAGATACGCTGAGAGGTTTGTGCTACCAGAGGTATCCTTCTAAAAAACTGAAAACATATCATGACATTTCTTTGTTTAAAATGGTTCAACAGATCCCCATGGCCTGGAATCACATTTTATCTCCTTGGCCGGCTCTCGGGACACTTAACCTAGCTCCAACTTGGCCATTACTTGTATGACTCCTTCTGGGCTCACTGCCCATCACCTCTCTCTTCGCCACTCCCCACCCTGATCTCACCTCATTTCTTTCCCTTCCCCAAATGCACTGTACTCTTTCATACTCCCCTGTCTCTGTCGAGGCTGAAGCCTCTACTATGGGATTGACTTTCCCATCTTCTCTCATGATCAAATGTCTACCTGATTCAAATGCAGCTCAAATGTCACCTTTTCAGTGAATCTCTCCATCCCTTGCTGCGTCCTTATTATATACTCATACACCTAAGTCCATCTCAAAAGGACAAACTCCTGCAGGGAGCTAACTTCTGGGAAAAAAATGAAAAAAGTTTCAGGAGATATAAAGATATTTAAGATCAAACACTTCTAAAGTAAAATTACAATGAAGCTGGAGAAAGATGTGTGTAAAGGAAACAGTCAGTAATGAATAAGATGATGTATGATGGTCATGTAATGAGCCTGATAGCAAGGTTTGGTGAGTCAGCCTCATAACTCATTTTTTTGTGTGTGGCCATATATCTACCTCTAATGACCAATCATAGACATTGTTCAGAGAAGGGAAAGGACTTTGGGGCCGAGGTGGCTAAAAAAGACTTCATGGCAGAGAGATTTGAGCTGAAGCCTAAAGACCAAGTAGAAAAAAATATTTATGCTTCTGCTGAGAATGACACCCAAAAAACAAATGTACAGACACCAAGGGTTTAAGAGAAGTGGGAAAAACTGGGAGATTGGGAATGACACATATATACTCTATGGATACTGTGTTTAAAATAACTAATGAGAACCTACTCAGTAGAAAACTCTACTCAGTGCTGTGTGACCTAAATGGGAAGGAAATCCAAAAAAGAGGGGATATGTGTATACATATAGCAAATTCACTTTGCTGTTCAATAGAAACTAGCATGACACTGTAAAGCAACTATATTCCAATAAAAATTAATTTAAAAATAAAATAAAAGTGAATCTTCCTCAAAAATAACTGACAAGGTAGATTATCCCTTTTAGAGAAGGATTTGTTTTACTGTACCTTCACAGAATTTATTTATAAAATGAAATAATTCCACTAGAAGATTTCAATTAATCTTCAATAACTAGATATATACATGCATCCTCTGAGATGAATTTATAATCCACACTAGAAATGATTCCCTCACCGTAAAAATGTTATCATTTGTGTGAAAACTGATCATATTCTGCAAGGCTGACTTTGCCCAGGAATGTGATACCACCACAAGCATTAGGAAAACAAGGCTTTGGTATGTGGGCTCTAAGAAAGTTGGAGTCAGGCAGACCTGAGTTTGATGACTGTCCTTACCACTTCCCAACTGTGTAGCTTGTAGGCAAATTAATTTCTCTAAGCCTCAGTTTCCTCTAATGCCACATGACTAGACCTCAAAGGACATTGTGAGGGTTAAGTGAAATAACACGAGTGCCTAATAAGTCAATAGATCTCACTCTAATTACTGCTGCAGAGCTTCACGAGTTTTGAAACACTTTGACATGCATGATCTCATCTGATCTGCCTAGTTCTTTAAGGCAAAGAATAAAGGGAAGGCAAGAAATTATAAACTTCACCTTGCAGGCTGACAAAGTAAAAACCAGAAAGGGATCACAACTGTCCCAAGGTCACACAACACGTAAGTGGAAAGACAGGCTAAGATGCACTGACAGATCCCTAATGCCTGGCCTCGTGCTGGTCAGGAGTCTGCCTCCCCTACAGCACCATGGAGTGACGCGGGGGAAACGAGAAAGATGCTGTGGTGACCTAGATACCACAGTTTCCAGTAGCTGGTACTGCCTCTGGCGGGGAGGATCCTACTGGAAGAGAGGGCTTTGGGCTGGGTAAGGTCTTGGAACAGATGTGACATAAAGTGGAAGATTTGGCCAAGCAGAGGTTGAGTGGGGTCTTGCTTGTCACTTCATTCTCCTGACTCCTTCATGCCCCTCTCATCACTGCTTTTCTATCTCCTTCCTGAGCTCCTTTCTTTAGTTACCCTTTAATGCTGATGTTCTTGTCTCATCTAAATGCTCTTCTCATTGTTCATGTGCTCCCTGAACAAGTTTAATTATTTCCAAGGTTCCAACCAACTACAAGGCAAATAACATGCATGATCTCAAACTGCCCCACTGAACCTCTAACTTGACAGGTCCATAACAGAATCCATTATTTTTCCCAAATGTTTCCCTCCTCCTCAGTGGAATAGTTACCCAATAAGTCATCTTCTCCTTCTCTCTCACGGCTTATATCCAATCATCCTTCTAGTTTAAATTCCCAATTAATCCATGAAGCAGTTCCCACCTCTTGATTCCCTTGTATTAGTCAGAGCTCTCCAAAGAAAAAGAATCAATATAGAAATGTAAGTTGGTGCAGACACTGTGGGGAACAGTATGGAGGTTCCTCAAAAAAGTAAGACTAGAACCACCATACAATCCAGCAATCCCACTCCTGGACATATATCCAGAGAAAAAAGGTACAGCTCAAAAAGATACATTCTCCCCATTGTTCACAGCAGCATTATTCACAATAGTCAAGACACGGGAACAACCTAAATTCTCATCAGCAGATGAATGGAGAGAAATGTGGTTCCTATATACAGTGGAGTACTACTCAGCCATAAAAAGCAACACATTAGTGCCATTTATAGCAACACGGATACAACTACAGATGATCATACTAAGTCAGAAGGAGAAAGACAAACATGATATCACCTACATGTGGAATCTAAAATAGGAGACAAATGAACTTACCTACGAAACAGAGACAGACTCCTGGACATAAATACCAGACATGTGGTTGCCAAGGGGGAGGGGGCTGGGGAAGGGATGGATTGGAAGGTTGCAGTAAGCAGATGGAAACTATTACATAGAGAATAGGTAGCCAACAAGGCCCTACTGTATAGCACAGAGAACTATATTCAACATCCTATGATACACCATAATGGAAAAAAAAAACCAAAAAATTACATACATGTATAAACAAATCACTTTGCTGTACAGCAGAACATAACATGGCAGATCACCATACTTCATCTAAAAAAAATAAATAAATAAGGTGAACCTGTTTCTCCACCACATGGAGATCATTGGGGCTGGGCATAGCACCTGGTGTAACCAACGCAATGAAGCAGAAGCACCACTGTGATACTCCTGAATAGAGGTCTCGAAGACCTCGCTTCTTTTCTCCTTGGAGTGTAGAGCTGCAGCATGAGGAAACTCAGAAAGCTGGAGGATGAGAGGACCCTTGGAGCAAAAACAAACCATCTCGGCTAAGGCTCCATGCCTTCAAGAGAGATGAGAAAAACCCAGATCAGGAAAGCCAGCAGTCCTCCAGGGACTCTTGAACACATTCAGCAGAGACCAGAAAATCCATTTCCCTTTAGTTTAGTTCAGTTCAGTCGCTCAGTCGTGTCTGACTCTTTGCGACCTCATGAATCGCAGCACGCCAGGACTCCTTGTCCATCACCAACTCCCAGAGTTCACTCACACTCATGTCCGTCGAGTCAGTGATGCCATCCAGCCATCTCATCCTCTGTCGTCTCCTTCTCCTCCTGCCCCCAATCCCTCTCAGCATCAGGGTCTTTCCCAATGAGTCAGCTCTTTGCATCAGGTGGCCAAAGATTTGGAGTTTCAGCTTTAGCATCAGTCCTTCCAATGAACACTCAGGACTGATCTCCTTTAGGATGGACTGGTTGGATTTCCTTGCAGTCCAAGGGACACTCAAGAGTCTTCTCCAACACCACAATTCAAAAGCATCAATTCTTCGGCACTCAGCTTTCTTCACAGTCTAACTCTCACATCCAAACATGACCACTAGAAAAACCACAGCCTTGACTAGACAGATGTTTGTTGACAAAGTAATGTCTCTGCTTTTGAATATGCTATCTAAGTTGGTCATAACTTTCCTTCCAAGCAGTAAGCGTCTTTTAATTTCATGGCTGCAATCACCATCTCAAATCAGTAACCTGTGTTATTACAAGGTAAATAAATAGTTGCTTTTTTACTCTATTAAGTGCTGAGGTGGTCTGTTATATCCCTAGCTGATATGGCCTCTTTCAAACTTTGAAAGTGAAGTCACTCAGTCGTGTCCGACACTTTGCAACCCCATAGACTGTAGCCTACCAGGCTCCTCTGTCCATGGGATTTTCCAGGCAATAGTACTGGAGTGGATTGCCATTTCCTTCTCCAGGGGATCTTCCCAACCCAGGGCTCGAATCCAGATCCCTCGCATTGTAGACAGACACTTTACCATCTGAGCCACCATCCAAATTCTTTCAAACTTTAACCACCTTCAATTCCCACCTTCTACACAGCCAATTAGAATACAATAGCCTATGTAAAATGTATATTTGACTATATAACTCATTCATTCATTCTTCATTTGGTATCCTCTACATGTCAGGTTCTGTGCTCAGTGCTAGGGAAATGAGAGCAAACAGGAGACACAGCTCCACCCACAGGGAGCTTTCCAAGTTTTCTACCACGTTTGGAGTTAAAGACTAGGGACTTCCCTGGCGGTCCAGTGGTTAAGACTCGCCTTCCAGTGTAGGGGATGCAGGTTTGATCCCTGGTGGGTAGCTAAGATCACAACGACTTGTGGTCAGAAAAACAAAATGTAAAACACAAGCAATATAGTAACAAATTCAAGGATGACTTTAAAAATGGTCCATATAAAAACAAACCAAAAAAGACATTGTCTTCTTTTTAAAAAAAAAGATTAAATGTATTTACACATAAATTTATTACAAGTAAACCATGTCTTACTTGGCAGCTTCCCCTCTGACATCCTCCATCTCTGAGATACTGCACTAAACTCTCCTTTTTCTCACCATTATTATTACGTCTTTATCCACGGTGTTGCTTATCTGGATGCCCCCCACCTCACCTGGCCAACATGCGATCATCATTTAAGACTCATGCACTCCATGACATCTGTGATTCCCCCACACCGAGTGGGGTGCTGCTGTGCTATGCTCCTCCGTAACACTCAGTGGCTAGCCCCACCGTGACGCTTCGCCTTGACTGTTCACGTGTCTGTCTCCCTAGCTACACTGGAAACTCTTAAGAGTCGTGGACTGTGTTTTTGTTCAGTCTCTCTGCTGCTAGGACCTTGCATTCCATCTGATGTATACATGATGAATAACATTAGCTGATTGAATGAACAAATAAATGAATGAGCATAGATGTGCAACCTAAATAGGAGTTTATGGAAATGGAAATAAGAAATGAATGGATAAATGAATGAGGTTGTGAATAAGGACTGTCCCAGTTTCTCTTTTCTCATTCAAGTTAATGGCTTTTCACTGTCTATCTTAGGGGCACAGACATATCCTAGCCAAGCCAGACTGCCAGGAAGATAAATTTCTCTTCTTAGGGTGAGCAGGTCCTTTGGAGAAGTTTCATTTTAATTGGAAAATGGATTCATTCACTTCCTGGCTGAGACTCCTGGGTCAGTGCAGCACTAACCTGAACGTCTGCCAAGCACACTGGAGAGGGGGCTGAAGCGGGAAAAGTGCTCCATCAGATGTTGCGTGCTCTGGGACATCTGAGGACAAGCTGGTGGCAGACCCAGGCTGGCTCGCAGGGATGGCCTTCCTCTTTTTTCTCCAGTTCCTTCAACCCAAACTGTACTTATACCAACACATAAAGGATGCGTGTACTTCACGGTTCCATTTGGCCCTTCCTGGGGGACTTATCTGGGTGGGTGGGTGTGCGCGTGTGTGTGTGGAAAAAACCTAAATTTCCACTGACAGATGAGTGGATAAGGAAGATATGGTGCATATCACATGCATACACACACACATATATGTATATGTATGTACACCATAAATACACATATATATCCTATGACAAGGTCATATGACAAAGTCCGCAACTGAGAAATCCCTTCACTACTCAAGTAGCAGAAGATCAGAACTTCATGAACTCTTCCTTATGATGGTGTGTAACTGGCCAACATCACAGAAATCATCCTTTCTAAGGAACACTTCTGCATCTTCTGTAGAGTCCTTACAGAGGGCACTGAACACTATAAGGATTTTGTGGCCTGGCCCCAGGGTCCCCTTTAGCCTCATTTCTCAACACGTTTGCCTTTCAATACCACCCCTCCCCACCCTGTCCCTGATTCCTCAAACTACCGTTCCTATGCAATGGTAGCTCTAGTAACACAATGTTCTACTCCACACAGAGGTGCCTTTGCCCTCTCCACTGCTTCTTCTTCACAGACAGACTGCAAGAGTAAAAAGCCCAGATCTAATGCATCATGGCCTTGGGAGAGCTACTTAACTACCCTTCACTTCGATCTCTCTGTCTATGGTGACTACAGAGGGCACAGCACCACCTTTACCACACAGCTATCGAGAGAACAATGAGCAAGAGTACGGCAAGTGTCCAGAACAACATCTGGCGCAGAGTAACCACTTAAGTGATTTCTGTATTAGTTAGAATGTCTGTTCCACCACATTTCCGTTTTCAGGAAGGACAATGGGCTTTGGAGACTGACACACTTTAGTTTAAACTTGGTTTCTCCCAAGGGAACCCTCCTACACTGTTGGTAGGAATATAAATTGGTACAGACACCATGGAAAACAGTATGGAGGTTCCTCAAAAAGCTAAAACCAGAGTTACCATATGTCCAGTAATCCCACTCCTGGCCATACAGTGACAAAACTCTAATTCAAAAGATGCACACACCCCAATGTTCATTGTAGCACTGTTGACAATAGCCAAGACAACGAAACAATATAAATGTCCACTGACAGATGAATAAAGATGTGGTACATATATACAACGAAATACTCCTCAGTAATACAGAAATAATGCCATCTGCGGCAACATGGATGTAACTAGAGATTATTATACTAAGTCACGTTGGACAAAGAAAAATAGATGGTATCACACATGTAGGATTAAAAATATGATACAGATGAACTTATCTACAGAACAGAAACAAACTTAGACAAAGAGAACAGATTTTTGGTTGCCAAGGGGGAAAGAAGGTGGGAGAGAGATAAATTGAGTTTGGGATTGGCAGAGGCAAAATATTGCACATAAAATGGAAAAACAACAAAGTCCTATGGTATAGCACAGGGAACTATATTTGACATCCTATGATAAACCATAATGAAAAAGAACATTTAAAAGAATATTTATAGATGTGTATACATATATATATAGACACACACACATATATATAACTGAATCACTTTGCTGTACAGCAGAAATTAACACAACATTGTAAGTCAATTATACTTTAATAAAATACATGTTTAAAATAATAAAAAAAAATTTTAAGCTAGGTTCTCCTACTTGCTAATTACATTACTTCTGAACAGTAGTCACCTAATATCGCTGGGTCTCCCTTTGTTCACTTACAGCAGTGTTTAACTTGCACTGTTAGTAGGATTCAATTCAATGAGGTTATACATGTCACAATGTTCATCCTGGCATAGTCACAAGTAAATGGTAGTTTCCCTCACAATCCTTACTTTTAAATTATATGGTACCAATCCCTAGCTCTTATTAGACACTTAGGTCCTTCTAAGAAGAGATCATAATTTACTCACCTATGTCCCTGAGACAACATGAAATAATGATTTCTTAAATGAAATACTTATTGACCACGCAACAGGTTGTCCATCAGTCCCAGTTTGTGGTGGGTGTGTGCTACACATGAAGGTAACCATAGATGAAAGGCAGGAATATACTGGTCCTAATTCTTAGGTTGCTTATTGGCTAGGTGGAGCAAAGAGTCTGCATAGGAAACACTCAGCAGGGATGGATAAGTAGCAAAAAATAATTCTTAAGTTTGAAAACATCTGATTTATAAACTGAGGATGCTGCATGGTCATGAAAGCAAGACTCTGCTGTGGGCAGGCAGCAGAGGGGTGGTATTACTTGTGAGGGAGAATCTGACCTCAGTGTGGAGAGAAGGCAAAGACTAAGGAAGATGGGATGTAGAACAGTCTGGCTACAGTGATAGCTTGAGCAAAGTGCAGGAAGAAGTAGCAACTCTATCCATGGTCATGGGAGAGGAATGCTGGGAAGGTGAGAGACATGTACCAAAGCGGAGGAAGAGGGAAATTCATAATAGATGCTCAAGTCAGAAGACAATGGGGGCCACCCTGAGTCCTGAGCAGGGGGTGATTTGAGGACCCAGTTTTAGGAAGGGGAGGACAGCAACAACATGGAGGGAAGTCTGGAGGGGAGGAAGAGGCAGGAGGACCAGCTTCCATATACTCTTCTGGCACAGAAGGAAGAGAGAGAGCAGAGGAAAGGGAAGAGGAAGGAAGACGAAGGCAAAACAGCAGGGAAGATGAGCGAGAAGGAAAGTGAAACAAAGGAAAGTAGAAGAGAGGAAGGAAGGAGAAAAAGACAAAAGCAAAAGAGAGAGAGAGAAGGGGAAGCTAAGGTGAAGGAAAAGAATAGGTTAAATGTGAGAAGCGAATAAACTGAGGAGGACAGAAACAGCAAAGTGAAAGATGCGTGGAAAACAAGAGCAGGACCATGACAACGTCCCCAGGACGAGACAGAGGCGGGGAAGGAAGGGCAGGAGCCGGAGCCCCGCGCACGCGAGGTCTGCAGCTGCCTCTCCTCTCGGGGAATGAAGTCATGGCTGATGTCACCGCCTCTGAGTCACACGCCCACCAAGGAGGTGGAGCAGCCCCCGCTGTTCCATCCACCCTCCCAGACAACAGGGGCTCATCTCCTGCCTGGTGCTCTGGGACACTGTCTAGTCTGGTCCTGAGAGGACTGAAATGAGCAGGGTTCTCCTTGGGCCCAGGGAGGACACTGCAGCCACAGGAGCACGCCAAGCCTGTAGCCATTGGTCCAGGCCCTGGGGTGGGATGGTTAGAACAGGTGGAACAGAAAGGTCTGACTTTCCTCTGACTGGGGCTAGGGCTCCATTCCATAATGTTTACAAAGGAAATTCCCATGATGAATAGTAGCGAATTCACACAAGGGCCTCAAAAGGTGCTTTTAACTGACTCACAGAACTGCTTTCTCACGTTCAAGGCTCTCACCACGCTCCCATTGCAGCCCCAAGGAGGCCTGCTTTCCTCGGATGGCCAGACCCCTCCCTGCACCAGTCATCCACCCTGCCGAGTGCCCACTTCCATCAACTCCCAGCCTACATGTCATCTCCTCCTGACTCCTCTCCCCTAACGTGGGTGTATTTCCATCCTGCTTACAGAGCGCTGTGCCTTTATTTCTGTTCCTCTACTAGAATATGAGCTGCTTAAGGACAGAGACTTTGGTTTACTGCATTTAACCAAATACCTGGAATAAAACACATTTTCAGTAAATATTTGCTGAATGAATGAATGTCCCTGATCAACTCTGGAAGGAAGTGATGGGCACCATGCTAGCATTTTCAGACTTCTCTGAAACAGGGGCCCGCTCTTATAGCCATAGTCCTGAGAAGGTTGCTTGCTGAACAATACCCTAAAGCTACACATAACAGTGCAAGTGAAATTGCTCTGGAAGCAGTTGCTTGGGGCATCTGAGGATGGATTTTCTCTCTCCCTGGGACTGTAAGCTGTTGTAGGAAGGTTAGAGGATTGAGTTAGCCTTGATTTAGATGCCCTGCTCTAACACTCACACTCAGCCTGTCCCCATTTGCTCAAACACAAATGACACCACCCATTCCCCAAGCTGTCCAGGAAGATTAAGCACAGCTTAAAGAAAGAAAAAAAAGTGTTACCTCAAGAAAATGTGGATTTTTACTTTCATGCTTGGCTTTCTTAACTGCATTTAGAGATAAGCATATGAAAAACAGACTTCATTAACCTTTTTTTTCTAAAAATCAACTTTTTCTGTTCTAATCATCATCAGAAAATACATTACTACCACCAGCACTCTACAACTTACCAAATACCCTCTGATACAAAATATTGGTGTTAATACCTTTTATGGACAGGAAACTAAGGCCTATAAGAGAAATGAATTTCCCAAGATCATGCAGGGAGTAAGCGAAACCTTAGCCACTTGAACTCCAAACCTAGTATTTCTTCTTTGCTGCCCCGGTTGCTGCCTCCCAGGACATGGGAGGTGCTCAATAAATACTTGCACAGTGATTCACTCCCTTTCTCAGGTCCATGGGCTGGTCTCTGACCCCTGGCCAAAGCCAGACCACATGGCCTCACGCCAAGACAACTGCAGCAGGCTTCACTCTGGTCCCGATTCTCTCGCTATCTATCTTAGGCTCACAGAACGCCAGCACTGAAAGAGAACTTCAGGGGTCATGGAGAACAGCTGTTCCCAAATGCCAGATCCTGACTGCTGCTAGCCCTTGACTGGTCATTTTCGCTAATCAGTCGTGAACAATACCAATAGAGAAGATGAAATCCTTATTATTAATAATACTATGAATAATTGGTAAAAAGATCTCATGTCCTGGTAGCTCACTTTGCTTTTCTTGGGCAACCTCCAATACTCTACACACGCAACATTACTGGGAGAAAAACATCGATCTGTGCCACTATTCCGATCCTTAAGCAAAGACTGAATGAGAGACGACAGACCAAACAGGGCAGCCACTACCCAGGCAGCTTCTATTTCCCTCTGAACACTCCCTAAGTGAAAAGCCAAGTTGCTCAGTCCTGACCGACTCTTTGCGACCGCCCGGACTGCAGCCTACCAGGCTCCTCCGTCCGTGGGATTTTTAAGGCAAGAGTACTGGAGTGGGGTGCCACTGCCTTCTCTATCATTACTCCCAGACAAACCAATTAGATCATATCTTCTTATTTTCAATAAGCAGTCAGCACTTCTCAAATAATGCAGAACACTGATTTCCAGGTATTTATCTCTGTATGCTATTTATCCAAATAGATTTATATTGGAATTGATCACTTTAGAAATGTATTAATAGCAAAAATACATTAAACACTCGTAACTGGACCACATATGGCTTTCCTTGTCTTCTATATTATATACTTACTCATTCATTAATTCCCTAGTCTTGTGTTTTTGGGCCAGAAGACACTGACTGTTGAGAAGACAGAGCCTGGAAGCCAGACTAAAGCAGCTTTTTGAGAGGGTGTGGGTAGGAGTACTGATGAGGCTGTAGAGCTGAGATCAGACTTTCTTTTATTACTGAGGTCGTGCCCAAGTTTCACCTAATCCCCAGCCTCTCCATACAGGAAAATTTCAGAGACATGGGCTTCCTTTCATGTGAATCCTGGAATCCCTTTATCATTCAACCAGCAAAGTGGCCACAGCTTCATGCATAGAGACTGGCCTCCAGTGAGGTCTTAGCTACAGAAGTACTGCCAAGATCCCCAAGTTCAGAACAGTTAAGGAAGTAGTTCAGTCATTTATTCATTTTTCCCAACTGCAAACATTTCAGGTGAATGCAAAGAGAAGGAACAGGCCAGACCTTTAGGAGTTAACTTCATGTGCTTGACCATAGAGAAAAAAAGAGGAATGGGTTGGAGCTTGTGTAGTAGAGGAAACCTCAGATTTCACCCAGTTTCAAGCATGATTCTTCAACCATATGTCTAAATTTGGAGAACTTTTTATTCTAGACTTCATATTTATCTTAAAAATTTGAGATAGATAAAATGCTATCTGGGATTTGAAGCTTAAACTAAGAGAACTAGCTTTCTTTACCTAGGTATCTCATCTGTAGACATGGGGCGGGGTGCAGGGTCGGGACGCATTGCTTGACAGAGGCTGGAGTTGACCAAATAACCTTTCAGTTCAGTTCAGTTTAGTCGCTCAGTCCTGTCTGACTCTTTGCGACCCATGAATCGCAGCACGCCAGGCCTCCCTGTCCATCACCAACTCCCGGAGTTCACTCAGACTCACGTCCATCGAGTCCGTGATGCCATCCAGCCATCTCAACCTCTGTCGTCCCCTTCTCCTCCTGCCCCCAATCCCTCCCAGCATCAGGGTCTTTTCCAATGAGTCAACTCTTCGCATGAGGTGGCCAAAGTACTAGAGTTTCAGCTTTAGCATCATTCCTTCCAAAGAACACCCAGGGCTATCTCCTTCAGAATTGACTGGTTGGATCTCCTTGCAGTCCAAGGGACTCGCAAGAGTCTTCTCCAACACCACACTTCAAAAGCATCCATTCTTCAGTGCTCAGCTTTCTTCACAGTCCAACTCTCACATCCATACATGATCACTGGAAAAACCATAGCCTTGACTAGATAGACCTTTGTTGGCAAAGTAATGTCTCTGTTTTTCAATATGCTATCTAGGTTGGTCATAACATTCCTTCCAAGGAGTAAGTGTCTTTTAATTTCAAGGCTGCAATCACCATCTGCAGTGATTCTGGAGCCCCTCAAAATAAAGTCTGACACTTTTTCCCCATCTATTTCCCATGAAGTGATGGGACCAGATGCCATGATCTTCGTTTTCTGAATGTTGAGCTTTAAGCCAACTTTTTCACTCTCCTCTTTCACTTTCATCAAGAAGCTTTTTAGTTCCTATTCATTTTCTGCCATAAGGGTGGTGTCATCTGCATATCTGAGGTGAGTGATATTTCTCCAGGCAATCTTGATTCCAGCTTGTGCTTCTTCCAGTTCAGCGTTTCTCATGATGTACTCTGCATATAAGTCAAATAAGCAGGGTGAAAATATACAGCCTTGACGTATTCCTTTTCTATTTGGAACCAGTCTGTTGTTCCATGTCCAGTTCTAACTTTGCTTCCTGACCTGCATACAGATTTCTCAAGAGGCAGGTCAGATGGTCTGGTATTCCAATCTCTTTCAGAATTTTCCACAGTTTATTGTGATCCACACAGTCAAAGGCTTTGGCATATCAATAAAGCAGAAGTCAATGTTTTTCTGGAACTCTCTTGCTTTTTTGATGACCCAGCAGTGAATGTTGGCAATTTGATCTCTGGTTCCTCTGCCTTTTGTAAAACCAGCTTGAACATCTGAAGTTCATGGTTCATATATTGCTGAAGCCTGGCTTGGAGAATTTTGAGCTTTACTAGCGTGTGAGATGAGTGCAATTGTGTGGTAGTGTGAGCATTCTTTGGCATTGCCTTTCTTTGGGATTGGAATGAAAACTGAAATAACCTTTACTTCTTCTAAAATCCATTTCCTATAGTTAGAAGACCCAGGTTTTTGCATTCCAGCACTGCCAGAAGTCATAGAGCCAGGAGGTGGTAATCCATCTCTCTCTCTCCATCCTCAGCTTCTATATCTTCAAAATAAGTGATAACATCTATTTCACAGGATTTTCAGATGAATTAACTGAGATAGCAGACTTAAGAGCATATGGTAGAATATTTAATAAATTCTAGTGCAGGTGTCAATAATGTTCATGGATAGCAATCAAACAGGGTCAATATCTTGAATAATATTGATACTCTCAAAAAAGTAAAGGGTTTTAATATTTCAAAATGCTTTCACAAATGTAATATTGTCTTATGCGTGCACGCTAAGTTGCTTCAGTCATGTACAACTCTTTGCAGCCCTATGGTCTGTAGCCCACCAGGCTCCTCTGTCCACAGGATTCTCCAGAGAGAATACTGGAGTGGGTTGCCATGCCCTCCTCTAGGGGATCGTCTCGGCCCAGGTATCGAACCAGTGCCTCTTGTGTCTCCTGCACTGGCAGGCGGGTTCTTTACCACTAGCACCATCTGGGAAGCCCAACAGTGACTCAGCCTATTCCAAAAACATAAGATGGCCTGATTGGGTGGACATAAGAACAGATAGATGGACATACACATGATAAGCCAAGTACAGTACAGTATTAATGATAGAATCCAGGTCAGAGTTCTATGTGTTCATTATAAAACTGTTTCTATGTCTCCGTATGTTTGACAATTTTGAAATAAAGCGTTGGGGGAAAATGGCTTTCACAGGCTGTTACACTTGATCCTAGACTTGGGAGACCCTTGAGATAAAGGATGCTCTTGGCTTCCACTCTGTCTCCCCATCCCCAGGCACAGTGCCTTTCTCACAGTATTTACTAGATGAATGTTTGTTTCACTGATTAAATGAATATAGTCCTACAATAGCAGAACAGTTATTCTCATTTTGAAGACAACAACAAAAGAAAATAAAACCAACCTGTATGTTCAGAGAAATGAGATTTACTACTTCAGAAGAATGCTCTGACTTATATCTTTCCTGACTTCTGGCCTGCCTCCTCCCTTTCCCTAATTAACATCCACCTAACCTGGGCCTCCAGATTTCCAACGGAACAGTTCACCTCAATGAAGCTGACCATGATAATGACTTCCTATATATCACAACAAGCATTAAATACACTGTCTTTTTTAGCGTATTTTCTAAAGACAGTTCTTTCCTCCAATAGATGTGACCTCCATTTTAATCTGGTGAGAAAAGAATTTTGTTAGGTCTTTGTCTTGCATCGAAAATCATACCATGTAGGCATAAGGCCAGTGGAACATAGCAATTGTTCTCTCGCTTCTCTGTATATTCCTAGAAGTAGTTCACATCCCTACACAGTTGTCAGGATGGCTGGCAGCAAGGAAGCTGGGGACAGGGGCTTTGCTATTTATTTCAGCCATAAGTCTGCTTAGACCAGAAAACAAGGAATCATTTGGAAAATATTTACTGAGTATGTTTTCAAGGCCAAGCACCACGTTTGGGTAAGGGGAGGAAACAGGTATGCAAAGAGATTTGGTACCTACTTTTATGCAGCTCAGAAACCACCAACCTAAATGAGAAAAGAACACGATGTACCAGATGACAAACAAACAAAACAACAAGACAGGATTTAGGGCCAGAAGCACCTTCATGAAGACTCAAGTCTGATACATCTATTTGAGGCTTATTGTGTTTACCTATAAAATGAAGCAAACATTCAATATTTAACTCACAGGGCCTGTCATCAATCAAATGAAGAAAACACAGGTTCAAGCCATAGAAGCTGTAAAATATAGTATCATAACAATAGCTGGCGTTTATTAAATGTTATTAGGTATCAGGCCAAGTCCTTCTTTTTAAAAAATTTGGTCTGCTTTTTAAAATCACTTTGTTGGACTATAAAACTAAGAGAACACAGCACATAGCTGGCATAAATCAAATATGCAAATGCAAGGATAAGGAAAAGATTCACTGTCCAGGTAAATGAAGACAGGCCATCAGCCTCAACACTCCATATATTTCAGTTACGAGCCCAGTTTATGGGAAGACCACCCTGGAGAGAAAATCCACAACAGATGCCCCAGCTGACAATACGGTCTGCCATGCTCAAAGGCTGGGAAAAATCTGGTCCAAACGTAATATGGCCCTAGTATAAACACTCTAAAAAAGAGCTTGTTTGATTCAGATGATATGTCTTGGATTTTCTTGGGGATGAAAGAAGCAATACAAAGGGGTTAGTCCCCTCAGAGTACAAAGACAAGGAGAGAAGCACAGAGGAGTTACTGCCTCTATCTGGAGGCTTCACTTAACACAAAATATGCAGTGACTTGAGGTGACAGGCTGCAGCCAAAGGGTGGCTCTAGGGTGGAAAGGAGCAATAATACTCCAAACTTCTTTTTCCACGACAGGGAAGAGAAAAGTAACATATGCTCGACATGCAGTGATCTTTACTTTGGAACAGAACTATCTGAACAGACACACCCAGCAACCAAAAATGGCATGACAAATGATTTAGTAAGTTCACCCATCCATCCATTAAAATATTTACTGAGTTATCAGTGTTAGATACAAAGCAAAGCAATGCCCCAGACATCACAGACATGGAAATAAATGAGGTGCAATAATAGTTTAATAAATTCCAGGGTGAGGGTAAGAGGAAGATGCCATAGGCAGGGAAGAGGGTTGGACCCTAATCAACACTCCATGGTGACAGTCAAGGCAGGCTTCTTGGAGCTTGAAAATTTGGTATAAATTTCCCCAATGAAAAGAAATCATTGTAAGTTTGCCATGCAGAAGGAAGACCTCAGCAAAGATCCAGAGGTATAAGAGAACATGGGTAAGGTATCCTTAGATCCACTGATCAAGAAATGTACCATCTGGCAAGACTTTCCATTTCTCTAAGTATTCTGTTATAGGAAAAGTAATGATGGAGTCCTTGAACAAATTCTTGCGGCCTGGGTCTCAGCTCCAAGCGCCCAGAGGGTTAGTTGTTGGAAGAGGAAATGGTGAAGCAGGCTGGGTGGGGAACGCTGTAAAATGCAGGACACTCGCCCCTTCCTGAGGGACAGCCCCAGTGCAGCTCTGGCCAGTTCCTCCCACATGGGAATGTGAACCCAGGACTGCCAAGTCCTTTTATTATTTTCCTGAGAGAAACAGAGAAATCTGGATTTTTATGAGAAATTTCTTTTTTTTTTTTTTAATGTTGGACACTAATTCAAAAAGGAATTTTTTTTTTGAGTACAGGGTGGGTCCAACAAAACCCATCTGGGGACCAGATTCAGTTTGTGGGCTGCTAGCCTATAACCCTGCACGTGGGCAGAAATGAGTCACAGAGCAGTTGCAGGCCAATGAATAGAGCCCAGGGCTGGAGGTGGTCTGGACCTAGTGAGAATCCTGGCTCTACCACTTACTTGTGTACCACTTACTTGTGAGAATCCTGGCTCTACCACTTACTTGTTAAAGAAACTACTCAAGCTCCCGGGTCTTGTTTTCCTCATCTGTTTAATGGAATAGTAATACTTGTCACAGAGGGGCTTAGATGAAATAATGCATGCAAATCCCTTCACGTAGTCAGTTCAGTTGCTCAGTCGTGTCTGACTCTTTGCGACCCCATGAACTGTAGCACGCTAGGCCTCCCTGTCCATCACCAACTCCCGGAGTTCACTCACACTCATGTCCATCGAGTTGGTGATGCCATCCAGCCATCTCATCCTCTCTTGTCCCCTTCTCCTCCTGCCCCTAATCCCTCCCAGCATCAGAGTCTTTTCCAATGAGTCAACTCTTTGCATGAGGTGGCCAAAGTACTGGAGTTTCAGCTTTAGCATCAGTCCTTCCAAAGAACACCCAGGACTGGTCTCCTTCAGAATGGACTGGTTGGATCTCCTTGCAGTCCAAGGGACTCTCAAGAATCTTCTCCAACACCACAGTTCAAAAGCATCAATTCTTCGGCACTCAGCTTTCTTCACAGTCCAACTTTCACATCCATACATGACTACTGGAAAAACCATAGCCTTGACTAGATGGACCTTAGTCAGCAAAATAATGTCTCCACTTTTGAATATGCTATCTAGGTTGGTCATAACTTTCCTTCCAAGGAGTAAGC
>SJXQ01011302.1:28843-53022 GCA_006408695.1 Aepyceros melampus
CGGGTGGCACGGGGGGCGGGTGGGGGCAGGAATCCGACACTAAATAATGAAGTGCTGTTAACCAGAAAGGATACCTGGAACTATAAGATTATTGTTTAATGGAAAAGTACTAAGAAGTAATAAAAGCCTGAGCACTGTGCTGTAACAGTAGCAAACTATTCCAACCATGGATAGTATCTCATTATCGTGTTTTGTAATAATATATGCAGCCATTTTTCCTGTACTGTAAATTTCTTAAAACAAATGCATTTGTAAGACTGTAGAGCCTCATATTTTTTCCCTTTAACATTGCAGTGTAAACTTTGTTGTTGCTATACAAATATTTATTATCTACCCAGTACATGTGCCAGAAGTTTTTGGTTTTTTTTTTTCCCCAAAGTCATAACAAAGATCATGTCACACCCATGTTTAACACCATCAACCATTTCCCACTGCTCTTAGAATAAAACCAAATTCCTGCCAATGACCTCAAGGCTGTGGAGGGTCTGGCCCTTGGTCACTTCTCTACCCCTCTTCTGCCCCTGTCTGCCTCGCTCATACCCTGCCCCTGGCCCTGCCGACCTAGGTGGGTCTCATAGGTGCTTCTCTCCCCTCACTGAGTCTGCTGCTCTGCTTCCTGAAAATCTCATCATTCTTGTCAACTGAAACCTCCCAAGAGAACACACCAGCCATGCCAAATCTGTTCACCTGAGTTTCTTCCTCATAGCATTTTCCAAGAAACAAAATCACTTTGCCTATGTATTTGTTCTAGTTTCTGGCTCTCTACACTAGAATCTAAGTTCCCAGAAGCCTACGCAGGGCGCTCATCTATCTTGCTCATGTTGGCATCCCCAATACTGATCGCACAGGACACACTCAACCAATAACTTGCAAATGAAAAAAAAAAAAACAGATCCCAGTACCCATTGTTCTCAGCCTCAGATGATCCTGAAGTTATCATATCCAAGTTTCTTCCCTGAACTAGTTTATCCAAACCCTGGAAGGGAAACATTTGAAGAAGCAGGAGAGTGAAATGGTGATAAGCCCATTCTGTGGGTCTGAAATGCCAAGGTTCAAATTCGCCATTTATTAGCTGAATAACCTCAGGCAAGTTGTTTAATATTTCTGAGGCTGTTTTGTCATCTGTAAAAGATGAGATTTACTTCCTAGGGTGGTTGTGAAGATCAGATAAGTTTAACTGGGATGAAATGCGTAGACAAGTGCTAGATATTAAGCACTATGTACATTTTAGCTGTTGATTTCCTCTATTTCCTCTGCTTTTGCTGTTGTTCAGTGGCTCAGTTGTGTACGAATCTTTGCGACTCCTTGGACTGCAACACACCAGACTTCCCTTTCCTTCACCATTTCCTGGCGCTTGCTCAAACTCATGCCCATTAAGTCGGTGATGCCATCCAACTATCTTGTTCTGTCATCCCCTTCTCCTCCTTCCTTAAATCTTTCCCAGCATCAGGGTCTTTTCTAAAGAGTCAGTCTTTACATCAGGTGGCCAAAGTATTGGAGCTTCAGCATCAGTCCTTCCAAAGAATATTAAGGATTGATTTCCTTTAGGATTGACTGGTTGGATCTCCTTGCAGTCCAAGGGACTCTCAAGAGTCTTCTCCAAAACCACATCTATTCCTTTAATCTGTTCTTATTGCTTAGTTCAAAAAGGCTATAACTTTGTGAAGGCAGGGATCACTTTTTTTGTGAAGGCAGGCCCTCATAGGAAGGGAATAGAGGATGGAGCTGTTTGTATGGTTTTTGATGTACATATACTTAAACATATGAGGCTAGGAGTAAGACATTTAACTTTTTAGGGGGGCCTCAGTTTCCTCATCTATGGGCTTCCCCAGTGGCTCAGCAGTAAAGAATCTGCCTGAGAAAGATTTAAATGCCTGCAGTGCTAGGAGACTTAAGAGATGTGAGTTCAATCCCTGGGTCGAGAAATGTCCCTAGAGGAGGACATGGCAATCCACTGTATTCCTGCCTGGAGAATCCCATGGTCAGAGGAGCCTGGTAGGCTACAGTCCATAAAGTCACAAAGAGTCGGACACAATCGAAGCGACTGAGCATGCATGCATCTTCCTCATTTATAAAAAATGATAAATCTAACCAGAACAGAGTATAAAAATTAAATAATCACTGTGGAACAGAATAACTCTGGGGCTGTAAGCATTGGTGAATTTTAGGGGAAACATGTACAAGATATTCAGTGAGTCACTCTGCTTTGCAGTTCAAAGCTGGCTGCCTCCTGGTACAGGTATCACACCTAGGATACGGAGGATTCAGATAAATGAAGGACTCTGAAAACATGTTTTATACTCTTCTACTATTTTCTATGACTGCTGATTTGCCTGACAATTTTGTGGTCATTTTTAGATGCTTTCTTTAGCTAATATTCAAACAAGAAAAACATGCAACTCATTACACTCAGTGAATTGAAATAAGATATTCTAGCATTTAACATTCTCTCAATCGGCTATAGAATGTTACTGACATATCCATCAGTAGAGCAAACATTTTAAAACACGGTAGAAGTGAGAATTAAACTACTATTTGAATATCTACTGTGTAAGATATTTTACAAATATCTGACTAAATTACAATTAATTCCACAAGGCTGATATTATTGTCATTAGTCATTTGACAGCTACTCATGCTGAAAATAACAGACACTGATTTAGTCAAAGGTCATGCAAAACTGGTAAATGGTGGAGAAAGATTTAAATGCAAGTGTCATTTGCCTTCAAATCCAGTACTTGTTCTTGTTACACAACTGTGTTCTACTTCCCAAAGTTCCTGTCTTGTATTAGCTCTACTGTAAAGACCTGATTAATGTAGGTAAATAATATCAAGACCTATGCATGCATTTAAAGCCAGAGTAACTAATAGAGAAAGACTATAGTTTCCACTATATTGCCATCAAAAAAGAAATGCTCCATTTTTAAGAAAGAAACTGACACTGTTTATCTTTCATAAAGTTTCAAGACAAGAAACCTGAAGAAAAGAAAATATATCTTACTATACAATCAAGAGGAACAGAAGAATAAGGCTGGTCAAGGCACTTACTGTGTAAGCCTCTCACTGCACAGAGACAATGATCAGGCTTTCCTGAAATCTAACAGTTTTCTTTTTAATAGTTCCTACTGCAAAGCATTCAACTGACACCTTGCACAGCTAGCAGAAAGTTATCAAACCACCTCTCTGGGCATCCAAACTCCCTGGTTGCTCCCAAGAACCTACATACACAGGAAAAAGCACATTAGAACCAATCAGAGCATCACTTCCTCATTCTCCCAATATGTTACCAAGAGAACAGAAGCAGAAGGGTATGGACTAGGGAAATGAAAGGGACAGATATATGTTCTAAACCCATCAACAAAATTCTCTGACATTCTAGCCAGTTGCTTCCAGACTTTTGGAATAAACAATGAAAACTGCAAACTATAAAATGATTAGCTTTCTGCTCTGCTGACAATGGCAAAAAGAGGAAATGAGTTAAAAGAGGGGTTGGAATATCTCCATGCATCCTCTAAAGCTAGTTAATTATCTTCCATTAACACTGAACTGTCAGGATCGGCATCAGCCCGTTAACTTACTTGACCTTCCTCAGCCTGCACCTCGTTACTCTACAATGTTTCATGTTTATAAAGATAGGAGACTCCAGCTGTTCCAGCCTGAGAGAACTTAATTTACATTTGGCCTTCATTAAGATGGGAGTCAGAATCATTGAGACCAAATGGAGAAGCCAGACTGCTGGGGGTTATGAAAAATTCAAATGGCATTTTTCCTTTTATCTGACAATTCTTATTAAGGAGACATACGTCAACCTAAAACACATAAACCTTAAATGAAAAAGACACGATTAAAACTCCATATTGCAGAACTAGGACCCAAGCGGCTTTGCCCATGAGCCACGGTGGTCCTAGTACATCACTCTGTCTTCTGGGAAGTCTGAACTCCAAATTCAATCCAACTGCCTCTGACGTTCGATTCCAGGCTAAGCACGAGGAGCGCATGAATGACAGCAATACTGAAATGAGTGGTCAGCTCTGACTCCTCCACCTAAGCTCACCCCTCGTGGCCTCAGTGTCCTGCTGACATTAATCCCTAACAATTTTTGGAACCTGTCTCCTCTTCATCCCCACAGTGCCTAATTCAGGTCTCCTCACTTCTCACCTGGAGAACTGTAAGAGCTCCTTATCCTCCCACTCAAGTCATTGAAAAAATATTTATAGAGTACACATTATGTGCCAGGCATTTGATTAAGCATAGGGACACAGCAAGGAACAAAATGGACATCACCTCCATCTTCCTGTGGATTACAATGGTTGGAAGGCGTGAGCTTTATACAAATCATTATACAAATGGACACGTCATTACAGTTTATGAAAGATACAATGAAATAAAACTAAGAGTAAAATGACAGGGCTTCCCTGGTGGTCCAGTGGTTAAGAATCCGCCTGCCAATGCAGGAGACATGGGTTTGAACCTCAGTCTGGGAAGATCCCACATGCCTCGGGCAGCTAAGTTCATGCACCACAGCTGCTGAAGCCCAGTGCTGTAGAGCCCTGCTCCACAACAGAAGAGGCAATGAGACACCTGAATATTGCAACTAGAGAAAGCCTGAACGAAGCAATCAAGACCCAGCTCAGCCAAAAATAAATCAATTAATGTTTTAAAAAGAGTGAAATGACAAAAGACCTCTGATTTACTTGAGAGTCAGAAAACGCTTCTTTAAATATGTTAACAGTAAAACTGAGATTTACATGATGAGTTAGAATCAATGGTGAATAGAGGGAAGAATATTCAATCAGAAGGCACAGCGTCATTTAAGACCAGGGATCAGCAAACATTTTCTGTAATGATCCAGAGAGTAAACATTTTCAACTTTGCAGGAAATGCAATCTCCATCTCAAATACTCAGATCTACTGCTGAAGTACAAAAGTACCTCAGACAGTACATAAACAAATACTGTGGCTGGCTGCCAGCAAAACTTCACGGCCACCAAAGTCTTAATTTCATCTCATTTTCACCAGTCACAAAACATGCTGCTGCTGCTAAGTCACTTCAGTCGTGTCCGACTCTATATGACTCCATAGACGGCAGCCCACCAGGCTCCCCCGTCCCTGGGATTCTCCAGGCAAGAACTCTGGAGTGGGTTGCCATTTCCTTCTCCAATGTATGAAAGTGAAAAGTGAAAGGGAAGTCGCTCAGTTGTGTCCGACTCTTCGCGACCCCATGGACCGCAGCCCACCAGGCTCCTCCGTCCATGGGATTCTCCAGGCAAGAGTACTGGAGTGGGGTGCATGACTCTTCCTTAAATTCTTTTTCAACATTTGAAAAGGTAAAAGCCATTTTCAGCTCCCAGGACATCCAAAAGCAGGCAGCAGGCCAGATTTGGCCCTTGGCCATAATTGGCCAACTCCTAGTCAAAGACTCTGAGATAGCAAAGACCTGGAGTGACTGAGGCACTCTGAGTGGATCCCTATGGATGGCCTGGAGAGAACAAAGTGAGGGACGACACACAGTAAGCAGCGGGGGGAGGTGAAAAGGATGTCCTACATCATCTTCTGAGCCAGATTATAAATTTTGGAGCTTATCCTAAGAGCAAAGCAAGGCCAATGAAGTGCTATAATCAGAAAAATAAGAAAACTGATTCTTGGGAAATTCCCTGGTAGTCCAGTGGTTAGGACTTGGCACGTTCACTGCCAGGGCCTGGGTTCGATCTCTGTAGAGAACTAAGATCCCACAAGCTATGTGGCATGGGCAATAAATAAATAAATTAAAAATAAAACAAAACAAAACTAGTTCTTACTCCCCACCACACACACATTTTCTTACTCCTAATCCAATCTTTTCACCCTACCCAAGGTAGCTAGGATATTTCCTCCCTTGGCTAACAACCATCCCTAATCTCTCTCACCAAACAGGCCCTTAACAAATCAAACCTAGGCTACTTCCTTGGTCTCATTTCCTACTACTCTGAGGGAAGCATCCCAGGCTCCTGTCCTGGGATGTACCTTACAATAACAAAAAACAGTCTCTCTAGAATATCTTTCTTTTCTTCTCTACTAAGCAAAACCTCCAGTCATATCTTGAGGCTCATCTCAAGTACCTTGTCCAGGAAGCAAATTATTTTCCCCAAAAGCACTTTTCATATTCCTATATCACAGTGCTCAGCGCATCTTCTGCTGGCTCTGGGCCCATGTTTCTAGCCTCCTTATGCTTCCCCACCAGTGCTCCCACTGGACGCTGTGCCCCTCGAGGGTAAGGCTGAGTCTTCCTTGTACCCATGCCCCCATGCCTACCATACTGCCAGTTGATGGCAGGACCATAAGATTTGTCAGATTAAGGAATGAATGAAGAGTAAACACCTAGCAACCCTGTGAACTTGCACAGTCTCATGTTCTGATGTTGAATGTGCTGTTGAACAGCTAGTGAAGCTATGTGTATGCGTGTATGCTAAGTCGCTTCAGCTGTGTACAACTCTTCGCGATCCTATGGACTACAGCCCGCTGGGCTCCTCTGTCCACGGGATTTCTCCAGGCAAGAACATTGGAGTGGGTTACTATTCCCTCCCCCAGGGGATCTTCCAGACCCAGGGATCAAACCTGTGTCTCTTACATCTCCTGCATTGGCAGGTGGGTTCTTTACCACTAGCGCCACCTGGGAAGCAGTACTTCCCTATGTCTCAGCTCCCCATAGGCCCACTGAAAAGAAGGAACTGCTTCCCACTTCTCCATACACGGATGTTTTTCAGGATATAGGAGTATAAAAGCCTTTAGAACCAAAAGTGGTTTTGTGAATCTGCAGGCAGTAACATCAGCACCACCTAGGAGCTTGTTAGAAATCCAGGGGATCTTCCAGACCCAGGGATCAAACCTGTGTCTCTTACATCTCCTGCATTGGCAGGTGGGTTCTTTACCACTAGCGCCACCTGGGAAGCAGTACTTCCCTATGTCTCAGCTCCCCATAGGCCCACTGAAAAGAAGGAACTGCTTCCCACTTCTCCATACACGGATGTTTTTCAGGATATAGGAGTATAAAAGCCTTTAGAACCAAAAGTGGTTTTGTGAATCTGCAGGCAGTAACATCAGCACCACCTAGGAGCTTGTTAGAAATCCAGGTCCCATCTCAGGGTTACTAAGTCAGAATCCACAGTTCAGTAGGTGATTCATTTACACATTAAAGTTTGAGAAGCTATAAAGCCACTGGCACACTTTAAGGAGAAGATGCGAAAACTGATTTTAGAAGTTGTTTTGATTTTGAATTTGCAAACACAGTAAAACCAAAGGATTCTCAGCAAGGATTCCTGGGTGTGCTTACCAAAAAATAAAAAATCAATTAAAAAAATCTGAAACACAGGTTTGAAGCTCAATGTTCAGGTAGTTGAATACACAGTGAGGCACGGTTTAGAGCCTTACTCAGAAAATTCTGAAATGGAATCGACTAAATGAATGGACAGAATGGCACCCCACTCCAGTACTCTTGCCTGGAGAATCCCATGGACAGAGGAGCCTGGAAGGCTGCAGTCCATGGAGTCGCTGAGGGTTGGACACGACTGAGCGAATTCACTTTCACTTTTCACTTTCTTGCATTGGAGAAGGAAATGACAACCCACTCCAGTGTTCTTGCCTGGAGATTTCCAGGGATGGGGGAGCCCAGGTGGGCTGCCATCTATGGGGTCTCACAGAGTCGGACACGACTGAAGTGACTTAGCAGCAGCATGGATGGTCAATCTTAGGTCATAATCACAGCCAGGCAATCTAGATATTATTTTCTGTGGGTTTTATTTAGCTTACTTTGATCTCAAGCACACAGGTAAGTATCTGGACAAGCTTATAATTGGACGTATATTAAGATCTCCTGGGATATGAAGCACTAAACTGGCCAGAAACCAGGTGCTCAGGAAGGTGCTGCTTTGCACCAATGACCACCTGTCCCATTCTCCTCACCTAATTTAGAATGGCTCTTCCTCACCTATGGCCAACAAGGGTGACATGGCCAACCCATCTGTTCCTTTGTGCCATGTTTAGTCTGGCTTAAAGACCACCGCCACCCCTGTTACTGGTACTTCCTGGACAGGCAAGCTTTAAAGAGGGTTTCAGCACTGCATGACAAATGGAATGAGCTGGGATTTAGAGACCGGGAGACACTGGGTTACATTCTGGCTCTATCATCTGTTTGGGAAAGTCATATAACCCTCTCTCTCAGCCTCAGTTTCTCATGCCATCAAGCAGGCAGAGGTTGCTAGAATCAAATCAATTAAAGCCTATCAAACACAGAATAGAGTGTGGGGGCAGTGCAGGGAAGTTTAGTAATCAGATTTGTATTTCAGGATATTTTGATATCCAGTTTTCAAAGTGACCCAATTCAACTCACTCACCTTCTAGACAGAAAAAGTGAAGCCTGGGATGAGAAATGCTTTGCTCAAAGTCATACAGTGTGATGCTAGTAGAGTCAGAATTAGGATCCTGAAAACTCATCTCCTTAAACACTGTATTTTCAAACTCCTGGCAAATACAGACATCTTTCTGCAAATTCAAACTTACAAAATAGCTCAATATACTAAACAAGTAACAACCCAAGCCTGCCTTAATTATCAATATCCTTTTTGCTCATCTCTCTCTATCCCATGGTGGCAATCCAATGATACCTTCTCAGTACCCTGAAACTCCCCCAACCCCACATTTGAGTAATTGAAGAACCAACCCACCAGAGCCAGTAAATGAATCACTGCAGATCTTACCCTTAGATGAATTCTCTGCTCACCAGAGCACTACAGGTTTTCAAGTCCTTACAGTTCCCAGAGGACCTGAACTTTCTCATGCATCCATATCTACCAGGAACCATTAAGTTGACATCACCATTCTCCGCACTTCGTAAATGATCCTAACATCTAGAAATGGGAACCACCTGCAAGTGCTTTGTCCAGAGATCACCTTATCATACAAGGACATGGAAACTCAAGTTCAGGTGAGATGAGAAAGGCATTCCGTAAAATGCCACCAAGGTCAAACATTAACCATTGGGGGCTAAAAGTATGCAGAGAATGTTCCCGTTAGAAGATCAGGACTTGAATCCCAGCTCTGCCACTTTCTAACTGGAATGGTAATTAACCTCTGTGAACTGCAGTAGAGCACTGGATGTTATGAAAATCAATTGCAGAGTCAGTTTTAGGTTCAGATTCTGGCTCTGTTGCATGCTTCCTGCGTCACTTAGGGTGAGCTGACAAATCTCTATTAGTTTTAGCTTTTACAAAACACATAGAAAAAGAAAACTAGAGAGTTGCTGCTAAGATTAAGTCACTTAGGGTGAGCTGATGAATCTCTATTAGCTTTAGTTTTTACAAAACACACACAAAAAAGAAAAAAAAACTATAGAGTTGCTGTTGGCATTCAAAGAGATAATCTCTGTCAAATATTTATCACAGTGCCTTGTATGAGTTAAGCAGAATGACTTAACTGCTACTGAATCAATAAAATAGGATCAACCTTCTGAGAGTTGCTGGAAAAATCCAACACAGCAGACTTGAGCAGGGTGCCTGGTACGGATAGATTCCCTAGAAGGAATCCTCTGCTATTATGAGCAATCTCTCCCCAAGCCTGTGCACTCACCTCTTTTAGCCACAGAAGCTTCGGGGCCTGCATCTCCACAGACATTACGCCCCCGACGTACTGCAGGACGCTGTGCTTGGTCTCGTTGATCCGGTGGACCTGACTGACCGCCCGGTGATCCAGCCACATGATGATGTTTCGATGGGAATCCCCTAGCAAAAACAAGGAAAGGGAGGACACAGCTACATCCTTGTCATTCTAATTCAAGGGGGTGTTTGTGGATTCCCAAGGGCAGAAATCTTCACAATCGCTTCTGTAATTTCACACATCAACAGGAACACCACCAGCACTGACCAGTACATCCCACCCAAACCTCGGCTCTCCCTTCAAGAGACGTACTCTTTGAATATAGTTCCAAGGCTAAATGTCTACACAAAAACCTAGTCAAGATTCAGTGATTAATTATATAGCATTGCCATTCATTCTCTCAACTTTTCCCCCTCTCCTATCCCTTATATCTAAGACAAACTTTCCTGGACATATACTCAAGCAAAGAACCAATGAAATAAGCATAAACGATACTTCAGTTTTTTAAGGTATGCCTCCTGGAAATCAGGACATATGATTTCAGGTATAATTATTATATACATCTACATAATGGCTATTATCTGCTTACAGTCTCACTGCCTCTAGTCACTTTAATTAAAATTAGTTAATTTAAGTGTTTTTCCTCACGTGGTTGGTTTTGTGGCATGGGAAACACTGGGATATTTTTCTTCCATTTGGGGAACCAAGCAGACCTAATGTGGACTGCTCTTTCAGTACAGAGATATTGAAAAAGTTGTGGAATTTTTCTCAGCCTGTGTTCTTCTCTATAAAATGGGGATAACCCAGGCCTGGATGGATTAACTGAAATTTTTCACTCATTGAACAAAAGATAATGTGCATAAAGATATGGCACATACTTGTCGCACAGCAGACCCTCAAGACGAATGCTTCATTGGAAGCCCGCCTCCTGCCTCTGACACTCTGTAGCCCACAGAGGAGCTAGTTGCTCCTCTGGCCCTCCCCCAGCCTCGTTAATTCATACTGCAGTGATGGGCAAGTCACTACTCTTCACAGCCCTCTGCTCCCTCCAATGGCAAAATGCAGAGAACAGCAATGAATATACCTGGCAGATTATAAACAGGAGAGAGAAAAAGGACTCCAGAGGACCTGAGCCAGGCACTTCACGCGTAATTTTATTTATTGGCAAAATAACTGCAGCTATTATATAATTTTGCTAAGAACAAATGTTTATAAAGCTGTGTGTGTGTGTGTGTGTGTGTGTGTGCTGGCAGACCTGTGCTAAACATTTTATATACATTATCTCATTTAATCTTAAAAACAACTCTGAGATCTAGGTCATTTTCAATGACAAACTGCCATCAGGCTTAAAGACCTGCCTGCTCTCTCAAAGCTGGGAAAAGCACAAATGTGTTTTGATAAGGACTCCAGAGGACCTGAGCCAGGCACTTCACGCATAATTTTATTTATTGGCAAAATAACTGCAGCTATTATATAATTTTGCTAAGAACAAATGTTTATAAAGCTGTGTGTGTGTGTGTGTGTGTGTGTGCTGGCAGACCTGTGCTAAACATTTTATATACATTATCTCATTTAATCTTAAAAACAACTCTGAGATCTAGGTCATTTTCAATGACAAACTGCCATCAGGCTTAAAGACCTGCCTGCTCTCTCAAAGCTGGGAAAAGCACAAATGTGTTTTGAAAGTAGATCTGTTCAGAGAATGGATAAATTAGTAAAACAAGTTTAAACTTGAGCTACACCAGTTCGGGTATTTTTAAACACAATATATATTGTTTCGTGGGTAAAGACACTTGTGATAAAAGCACTGAAGAAAAGTGTGAATACCACCTACAGCAGAACCATCACCTGCTGGACAGAGGAGAGGAGGAGGGCATGGATTACAGTGGCTTTTTCTTAAAAAAAAAAAATTGTGGCAAATATGATAAAACTTCATCTGTTTATCCTCATACATACGTAGGAGGCTGTTATCTTATTTTCCTTACTCTTCCATATATTTGAAAAAATTTTTAAAACATAACAAAAAAAGTCAATCTGAGAAAATATCTAAATTAGGTCAAGGACTCCAGAGGACCTGAGCCAGGCACTTCACGCATAATTTTATTTATTGGCAAAATAACTGCAGCTATTATATAATTTTGCTAAGAACAAATGTTTATAAAGCTGTGTGTGTGTGTGTGTGTGTGTGTGTGTGTGTGTGTGCTGGCAGACCTGTGCTAAACATTTTATATACATTATCTCATTTAATCTTAAAAACAACTCTGAGATCTAGGTCATTTTCAATGACAAACTACCATCAGGCTTAAAGACCTGCCTGCTCTCTCAAAGCTGGGAAAAGCACAAATGTGCTTGGCTTGAAATAAGCCAAGGCCTCAATCACTGATTTGCCTGACCAGAGAGATTTCAGGTCCCAAAAAGCTCCTCAAACATTAACACATTGAAAATAAAAGAAAGTACATGAAACCTTCCATAGGCACATCTAAGATTTTGTATAAAGGGCTAAGTGGATTCTACTACATAACAAAACCACTTACAGCTCTGGTTCTCAACCCTAGTTGCACATTAGAATCTCTTGCTGCTGCTGCTGCTGCTAAGTCGCGTCAGTTGTGTCCAACCCTGTGAGACCCCAGAGACGGCAGCCCACCAGGCTCCCCAATCCCTGGGATTCTCCAGGCAAGAACACTGGAGTGGGTTGCCATTTCTTTCTCCAATGCACGGAAGTGAAAAGTGAAAGTGAAGTCGCTCAGTAGCGTCCAACTCCCAGCGACCCCATGGACTGCAGCCTACCAGGCTCCTCCGTCCATGGGATTTGCCAGGCAAGAGTACTGGAGTCGGGTGCCATTGCCTTTCCAGGGATAGCTTTAAAAAATACTAATGTCCAGGTCCTATTCAAGAACCATCACGGAATCAGAACGTGGTTGTGTGAACACATATCATGCACACACACACACACATGCACATGTGTGTGTGGGTGTTGGAAAGGATGGTATCAGTATTCCATCTTCAATATTGTACAGAATGTATTTGTAGCTGCTTAAAGACAAAAACACCTGTTGCTAAACTATTAACTGTAAAGACAGACTGATCAGCGAATACTGCTCTACATGAAGAGGCTCTCAGAATGACATAATGAAGACTGTGCAGAATCAACTACTTTATTCTATTTATTATGATTATTAATTAATAATGTTCATTATAGACAACAACATGGAAGTTAATCTTTCCAGGGCTTGTAGAAAAATACAAACAAATGACTCCATTGAAAGTTCACTTAATCTTTTATTAACCATTTGCTACATGCCAGACACAGTGCTGGGTGCTGAGATACCAAGAAGAATGTGCCACAGACCCTGCCCTATGGAGCAGTGGGTAAGTGGACAAAACAGGCCGTATGGAGTAATGACTGACAGGACAGAAGACCTGGACACGGTACACAGAAGAGGAGGGGCACAGAGAAGGCCTCAGGCAGTGAAAGCTGAGGCTGCACAGGGAGCTTCCAACAGGCAGGAAAGCCTTTGGTTAATTCTGGAAATGACTGATCACTGGGTAGGCAGGTGAAGAAAGAGTGAGGGAAGAGGGACCACACAACAGAGACAGCATGTGAGACCAACAGAGCACAGACCCAAGATGGCATCATATTTAATACAATTGGAAACAATCTAATAGAGAAGAATTAGTGTTACACAGTTTACCCTTGGGCAAATTATTCATCCCTGTACTCATTCAATTAATACTGTGAATGCCTCACAGGAGGTGTTCCGGGGATACTTGAAGGAAATGACTAGATCAGAAAACCATCTAAACATGAGGCTTCTGTTGCAGAGTGGCCTAGGTAGTAACATCCTCCCTGACCCTAAATTATCACCCTCAATTCCTCTCCCTCCCAAGAGCTCCTGTGGCTGGAATGGTTCACCCAGAGTTATGGTCTGAGCCGGGCGGGCTGCAGAGGCAGGAAGCACAGAGCAATGGCACCATGGTCCAACCCAGAGCTGCTCTGACCTTCAAAGGAAGAGAATCCAAACAATGAGATGATTTTATCACACAGGTCAGCATCCTTAAAGTATTGTACTTAGTTTACTTGGGAATTTTTCTCTTTTTTTGGTTACCATCTAAAGATGGTAAATTTTGCCAGTCTTGGGAGTTTTGTTTTAACGTCTGCTTATGTGCTCAGTCATGTCCGACTCTTGGTGGCCCCAAGAACTGTAGCTAGCCAGGCTCCTCTGTCCATGGAATTTTCCAGGCAAGAATACTAGATTGGGTCGCCATTTCCTACACCAAGGGATTTTCCCCACCCAGGAACTGAACCTGCTTCCAACCCAGAGCTGCTCTGACCTTCAAAGGAAGAGAATCCAAACAATGAGATGATTTTATCACACAGGTCAGCATCCTTAAAGTATTGTACTTAGTTTACTTGGGAATTTTTCTCTTTTTTTGGTTACCATCTAAAGATGGTAAATTTTGCCAGTCTTGGGAGTTTTGTTTTAACGTCTGCTTATGTGCTCAGTCATGTCCGACTCTTGGTGGCCCCAAGAACTGTAGCTAGCCAGGCTCCTCTGTCCATGGAATTTTCCAGGCAAGAATACTAGATTGGGTCGCCATTTCCTACACCAAGGGATTTTCCCAACCCAGGAACTGAACCTGCATTTCTTGTGTCTCCTGCTTTGGCAGGTGGATTCTTTACCATTCACACCACCTTGGTGGTTAATGGTTTTAATGGTGATAGCTAATTTTTTGATCCCACTCCACAATTACTCCAATTGCCCAATCAAGAATGGGTCAATGCCAGGTAAGGAGAAGTCATTAAAGACCCTTTAATTCATCCTTAAAATCTGAATTTCACTTTCCCACACAGGCTATCCACTGCATATAAAATCTAACCTTAACAGAACCTGCTAAAAGGCAAGAAGCTGGTAAGGGGCACCTGCAGCCAGGTGCATTTGATGAATGGGCACATTTTAACCTTTTAGGTGGATTACAATTTTTTTCAACACTTATAATTATGGTTGCAACCTGGCTACTCTTTTCTTTTAATAGGTTGCAACCTAATTACCCAATATTTTCAACACTTATAATTAGGGTAGCTTCCTACGTACCCTTTTAATTGTTAATAGGAAGCAATTCTACCTACGCTGAGAAGAAAAGATGGTATCTGAGGGTGCTTCTATAAGCAGATTTAACAAAGAACTCTTCCTCCATTTCAAATGTTCTTGTTCCTAATATTTTAGCTGTTCATTCATCTGTACCCAGTGATTCTCCAAATACTAGAATTATTGAGAAGACTTTATAAAAACACTGATAGCCTAAGTTCACCCAAGCCAACTGAATAAAAACAACCCTGGGTAAGGCTCATGAACTGATAATCTTAAAAAGATCTCCAGTTGATTCTAACATGCAACCAGAGTTTAAAACCATGTATTTAGCAGATTAGAGGTATAGAGTCCTTGGAACTTAGGGCTCTTACCATCTAAAGCTCCATACAAAATGAGAATTTCTCATACAATATCCCTGACAGAACATCACCTGACCGCTCCTTAAAGCCAGCCTACGAAGCAGCCCCGGCAGCCTCCCCAGGCGGCCTGCTCCATGGCTGGAGAGAGCTTGCTGCTGCAGAGCTGAGTGCGCAGGTTCAGTCCCATTCTCTGGGTCTCTGCTCTCTGAAGTGGTCCAGACAGGGGCCGCTCCTGGACCAGAACAATGCCAACCGAGCCAGTGGTTGGCCACTGAGAACAAGGACCACTTGTTCATCTTTGAAGCCTTAACACTTAGTAAGACAGGGATTGGCACACAAGGGGTGCTAGTAAATGTGACATAATTAGAAAAAATGTGTGTGTATAAAAGATGGTCACCATTACTACTTGTGTTCTAATCATTCGTCCATTGCATACTTCTTCAGCGCATGTCACTTATAAATATCACCATTCCATGCATCAGGTCCATAGGAATGAGTAGAACACATTCTCCTAAGTTAAGAATTCATAATTGGATGGAAGAAACTTTTCTAAACAATCAGGTATCAGTCTTTCACTTAATTCTCACAGCAAAGTGCTGTTTCATTATTCCAAGTCTTTCAGAGATGAAACCAAGTCATGCAGAGGTTAAGTGATTCACTCAAGGTGTCACAGCTCACCAGTTGCAGGGTTAAGATCTGAAACTGTCTGACTCCAATTTCAGACTGTCTCAGAGTACCCCAGTGTCTACAGCCACCATTTAAGAAAGGTGCTACTACAACAGTGTCCACTACTAAGGATTTTTTAACACAGCTCAAAGCATGCTGTGATACCTATGCTGGTAACAGCCAACTGAAAATGCAGAGAGCCACACTCCTTTAGATGCAGGATGCAATTTCCAATGTACCATAGTCTCCACCACTCCCAAATGTCTGCCACCCATTAAAAGGATAAATATCAGTTGAAATTTGTCTCTTCACAAGTGCTGTTATTTTTCTCAAATTTGGCCCACTTTACTCACTTCCATTACCTACCTGACTTTTGGGGTTGCAGCTTCAGTGCTAGCACTACTGGCTAAAGTATCCCAAAAGGGCACACACTCATCCATGAAAATGTTCTGATGGTAGGTGCATGTGGCACTTAAACATTTGAAGAAGCTCATTATAGTACTCATGAGTGTCTATTAGAACAACACCATTCAATGGGAACATCTTCGGTCTGACTTGAAAATGGAGACCATTTGTTTCCAGCTTCTGTGTGATATATGGTTCTACCTGTCTTATTCTATTTCCTTTAAATTAACTTGACTCATCCACTCAAATGAACGTGGTGGTGAAATTCACATGCATAAGCAACTCCAGGCTGCCTTCCTTGGAAAGGCCCAGACCACTTACCTGTTTCAGGGCTACTCACTCTGAGCTAATGATTCCATGTCCATCCTACATCAAACTTTTGCTGTTGCTCTTTTGCCCTAGAGAGCAAAGTCTCCTCCTAATCCACCTAATTCTAATGTCACCCCTCTCCTACTAACTGCTGTCCAAGCTCCTCACCTCTAGGGACATGACCTCTGGTCTCCATGCTCCACTGGTGAGTCTCACTCCTGGCGATAACAGACACTTGAGCTCATGCTCCCCCCGGGCCCCAGCCAGCCTCCCACTACCAGAAAAAGAGACAAACCATCCTACCTTCATGATTGACTGGCAAAGGGCGAAACTGCTTATCCAAAACAACCAGAGAGCACGTGGCATCAAACCCAAGCCCTCGAATTTGGTGTAAATTGACCCCTTGTACAACTTTCTGTTTTAAAAACAAACAAAAATATGAATTACAATACAGGCTTTTAAAAGATTTAAAACAGTTATGACTAGAAGGAAATGAATAAAGTACTTACAACAAAACACAGATAAAAACTCAATATCACTAAAATATCAGAATATTCTATACATTAATTTTTAAAAAGACAATCTAATTGGAAATTAAGCAAAGGACATGAGAAGTCAGTTCAAAAAAGAAACAAACAGTATATAAAGAGTATATAAAACGATTCCCAACTCCACTAAAATTAAATAAATGCAAATAAAAATACTCCACTCTTCATCTTATTGGCAAAAATGTAAAAATTAAAAATATATAGTATTAATAGTGGCAAGATAGGGAGAAGTGGGCCTTCTTTACATTCTAACAATGTGATAATTTAGTACAGATTTTGAAGAATATAGTATAGTATTTATTAAAATTAAAAACATATATAACTTTTGACCCAGAAATCCCACTTCTAGGAAACTATCTTAATGAATTATTAGCATATGTAAATAAAATATTATATAAACCAATGTTAACTGTTTATGAATATAAAAATTACTAAAAACTATTTTGTTAAATAAACCTATAAAACAAAATTTTCTACACCATTAAAAAAAAGAGGTACAGAAGCATATTCTGGGTTTAGTAGTATGAAGAAGTTGGCAAATCTGCTAACAAAATAAAAACATAATACTGGGCAAAGTAATCAAAAACAACTATTTGAGGGAAATAAAACTTAACCAAAGTCACATAAGAAACTGAGAAGTAATCTTTCTTGAAAAATAAAACTGTACCTAAAACATTCCCACAAAACATATACCAAAAAACCCCATACTTTTAGACTTTTATCTTATACCATACATAAACATTAACTCTAAAATGTATCATATCCTCAAATTTTAAGAATTAAGACTACAGTACTTGCAGAGAAAATCTTTATGACATGGGCTAGACAAAGATTTATTAAAAAGCAAGACTCATAAAAGAAAAATATAATAAATTTGACTTCAGTAAAATTTTAAAATTTTGCTCTTTAAAAGAAACAAGAAGATAGTGAAAAGATAAGCTAAATATTAGAAGAAAATATTTGTAATTTATACATCTGATAATAGACATATATGAAATATATAAAGAATACTTATAACACAATAACAATAAGATAAACAATGCAGTTATTTCACAAAATGCATTAAAATTTATCACACAATCCAGCAATTTCACTCCTTGGTATCCAAGCAGTAAAATAAAAACATATATCAACATAAAGACTTGTATGTGAATATTCACAGCAGCAACATTCAAAATATCCTAAAACTGGGAACAAATCAACTATTCATCATGGTTTAACCAAATGGTGATACCAAGTGTGGTATATCCGTACAATGATATGTGTAACCACATGAATTAACCCTAAAAACGTTATGATAAGTGAAAAAAGTCAGACACAAAAGAAGATATGTTGCATGATTCCATTTATGTAAATTTTCTAGAAAAGAATAACTATAAAGACAGAAAAAATTATCTATCTAGGGCTGAGGACTGACTAGAAACAGGCATAAGGAACTTTGGGGGTTTAACAGAAATACTGTGGGCTTCCCTGATCACTCAGTTGGTAAAGAATCCGCCTGCAATGCAGGAGAATTCAATTCCTGGGTTGGGAAGATCTGCTGGAGAAGGAACAGGCTATGCACGCCGTATTCTTGGTGGCTCAGCTGGTAAAGAATGCGCCTGCAATGTGGGAGACATGAGTTTGATCTCTGGGTTGGGAAGAACCCCTGGAGAAGGTTCAGTATTCTGGTGTGGAGAATTCCAAGGGGTAGCAAAGAGATGGACAAAACTGAGCAAATTTCACTGAGAAATTGAAATAAATGTTCTAAAATTTAATTATGGTGATGATGATATAAAAGTATAAATTTAATAAAATCATTCAATTATACATTTAAATTGATGACTTTATGGTATGTAAATTATACCTCAAGTTGCTAAATATTTTTGAAAAAACTGAGCTATAAAACACAAAAAATGGAAATATATCCATGGTACATTAATAAGGTAAAAAAAAAAGAAAAAGCATATACAACTGTTACTAATGGTTGCCTCTGAGAGCAGAAATGACAGCTGGAGGAGATGGGAGATTTTGTGGCTCACACGGTAAAGTGTCAGCCTACAATGCGGGAGACCTGGGTTCGATCCCAGGCTTGGGAAGATCCCATGGAGAAGGAAATGGCAACCCACTCCAGTACTCTTGCCTGGAAAATTCCATGAACTGAAGAGCCTGGTAGGCTACAGTCCATGAGGTCGCAAAGAGTCGGACACGACTGAGTGACTTGACTTTCACTTTCAATGTAATTTTTTAAGTTGTAGAATAACAGATTTATTAATTCTATTTTTTTTATTTTTGTTTCCACAGTTTCCTTCTGTGAAAAAGCACAAGTGATTATATTCATTAACATTTTCAGGAAACTTAAAACAGATAGTAACCTTTTAAACCCCACAAAAATCAATTTAAATGTGTCCATCATCATTAAAAAAGTAAAAAGAAAAATTTTTTAATAAATTTAAAGAGATAAAATGTACAATTCTTCTTTTCCCCTGTTATAGAACACCAGACTTGTCATTTAGGACTCTATTTCTTACTTTGAATGTGTTCCTTAAATAAGAGTTACACACAACCATTACATATTTTCAGCAAGGAAAAGCATTGATTTTTTTTTTTGAAACACTAATATGTATGCAGGTCAGGAAGCAACAGTTAGAACTGGACATGGAACAACAGACTGGTTCCAAATAGGAAAAGGAGTACGTCAAGGCTGTATATTGTCACCCTGCTTATTTAACTTCTATGCAGAGTACATCATGAGAAACGCTGGACTGGAAGAAACACAAGCTGGAATCAAGATTGCCAGGAGAAATATCAATAACCTCAGATATGCAGATGACATCACCCTTATGGCAGAAACTGAAGAGGAGCTAAAAAGCCTCTTGTTGAAAGTGAAAGAGGAGAGTGAAAAAGTTGGCTTAAAGCTCAACATTCAGAAAACGAAGATCATGGCATCTGGTCCCATCACTTCATGGCCAACAGAAGGGGAAACACTGGAAACAGTGTTAGACTTTTATTTTGGGGGCTCCAAAATCACTGCAGATGGTGATCGCAGCCATGAAATTAAAAGATGCTTACTCCTTGGAAGAAAAGTTATGACCAACCTAGACAGTATATTCAAAAGCAGAGACATTACTTTGCCGACTAAGGTCCATCTAGTCAAGGCTATGGTTTTTCCTGTGGTCATGTATGGATGTGAGAGTTGGACTGTGAAGAAGGCTGAGCATCGAAGAACTGATGCTTTTGAACTGTGGTATTGGAGAAGACTCTTGAGAGTCCCTTGGACTGCAAGGAGATCCAACCTGTCCATTCTGAAGGAGATCAGCCCTGGGATTTCTTTGGAAGGAATGATGCTAAAGCTGAAGCTCCAGTACTTTGACACCTCATGCAAAGAGTTGACTCATTGGAAAAGACTCTGATGCTGGGAGGGGTTGGGGGCAGGAGGAGAAGGGGACGACAGAGGATGAGATGGCTGGATGGCATCACGGATTTGATGGATGTGAGTCTGAGTGAATTCCGGGAGATGGTGATGGACAGGCAGGCCTGGCGTGCTGCAATTCATGGGGTCACAAAGAGTTGGACACGACTGAGTGACTGAACTGAACAACAAATAATAAAATGCCATCATGTATTGAGCACTTACTGTGTGCCAGATACTTTACAAGCATCACCTTATTTAATCCTTTTAAAGCCTATTGAGGAAACATTTAGAATTTTCATTTCATAAAAAGAGTAAATAGAAGACGAGAGAGAGAAGGGAATAGCAAGCACATCCCAGAGACTGAGAACTTGAACTTAATCCTGTTTCAGAGCCAGTCAATGGCTATGTTCTTCCTACTCCACCACAGTGCATGCCTGCCTGAGAGACATTCTGCAGACAGGGCATGTGTCCTCAGAAGAACATTGCCAGTGACCCACCTGTGACTCCAGGAAACATCTTTGCCCCACAGTACCAGGTGAATGCCCTGTAAATCTTTACTACATTGATCCATCTAGAATTAGAAGAGCATGTTCAGTTCAGTTGGTCAGTCGTGTCCAACTGTTTGCAACCCCATGAACTGTAGCACGCCAGGCTTCCCTGTCCATCACCAACTCCCTGAGTCCAATAAAACCCATGTCCATTGAGTGCGTGATGCCATCCAACCATCACATCCTCTGTTGTCTCCTTCCCCTCCTGCCTTCACTCTTTCCCAGCATCAGGGTCTTTTCAAATGAGTTGGCTCTTCACATCTGGTGGCCAAAGTGTTGGAGTTTCACCTTGAACATTAGTCCTACCCATGAAGAGTATGAGGAGCATATAAATTCATGACAAAGAGACACAAAGACCTGGTTTCAAATCCTAGCTCCCTCATTCTGGCTACATGATCCTAGGCAGGTTACACAATTTCAGTCCTTCCAGTCACCTTGTCTTGCTGGATCATGTCTGCAGCATTCACAAGCATGGACAATTCTGCCTGGAATGTCCTTCCAAGTTGGCTTGGAAATCTCTAGGTAGTGGCTAATATCAATGGTGTTGGGTGAAGACTACCTGAACTTGAAACGTGGCTCCATCACTACTAGTCTTGTGACTTTAGGAAGCCAAAAAGCCAGCTCCCTTGGTGATGCAAAGCTACTACTTAAGATTCAGCAGTGGCCACAGGACTGGAAAAGGTCAGTTTTCATTCCAATCCCAAAGAAAGGCAATGCCAAAGAATGCTCAGACGACCGCACAATTGCACTCATCTCACATGCTAGTAAAGTAATGCTCAAAATTCTCCAAGCCAGGCTTCAGCAATACGTGAACCGTGAACTCCCTGACGTTCAAGCTGGTTTTAGAAAAGGCAGCAGAACCAGAGATCAAATTGCCAACATCTGCTGGATCATGCAAAAAGCAAGAGAGTTCCAGAAAAACATCTATTTCTGCTTTATTGACTATGCCAAAGCCTTTGACTGTGTGGATCACAATCAACTGTGGAAAATTCTGAAAGAGATGGGAATAAAATGATGCTAAAACTGAAGCTCCAGTACTTTGGGCACCTTATGTGAAGAGTTGACTCATTGGAAAAGACCCTGATGCTGGGAGGGATTGGGGGCAGGAGGAGAAGGGGACGACCGAGGATGAGATGGCTGGATGGCATCACAGACTCAATGGACGTGAGTCTGAGTGAACTCCGGGAGTTGGTGATGGACAGGGAGGCCTGGCGTGCTGCGATTCATGGGGTCGCAAAGAGTCGGACACGACTGAGTGACTGAACTGAACTGATACTCTTCACAGAACGCTTGGATATCAGGACTATGTGAAGGATGGCTTCAGTTGATCCTTTGGTGCTCCTGACCCCACAGGACTGGGGAGACAGGGTAGGCTGCAGTGTGTTCTCAACCTGGAGGCTGAACGAGAACAGCACCACTTTGAAAGGGTCTGTATGCTCTAAATGGGCAGACTTCAATGCCTCTGGCACCGGTGAGTCATGGCCCTTAGTGGAGAGCTGTCCTTGGCATCTCACTGACTGGCATTCAAGCAAGTTTCAGGGAGTCCCCTTTTGCCAGCTAGAGCATGCCTCCTTTCTCCCCCTGTCCAAAGTGCGGCAAAGCACTGTAGTCCTGTGCAGTGTTCATGTCCACCATGTGAAGGAGGGAGGGACACCTGTCTCCTTCTGTGGTTCAGCAGAGATCACCTGTGTTTGCCTCTCATTTGCATTCCCCAGCTGTGTGAACTGACAAAGTCAGACCTATGGGTGCAACTCACACAGGAGAGCTTTGGCTTTATGCCTAGGTTAAGTGTCTTTTATGAGTGCTGGTGTCCAGAGAGTGGCAGAGGGAAGCAGCACCAGTCAGAGAGACAGAGACATACAGACACAAGCCCCTACTACACACAAAGAAAGATGGGCAGAGAAACAGTGCGTGCCAGAAGCAGAGACAGAGACAGAGAGCTCTGTACCCTGTGGCGCTGGTGCCCCTGAGCAAAGGAGCTCAGCTGTATCAAACTGGGTCTGTACTCACTTTCCTATCATCCAGACCGCATCGGCCTCTACTCAGTGAAGGAAACTATTCAGCCACATTGCCACCCTGCCTTTCATGGAACACTTTGGGAGAGCACCCAGAGGTTAAAGGTCCTGCGGGAAACAGGAGTGTCCTTTTCGGATACGGAAGTGGGAATTCATGGTTTCAATTTCTGGAGGCCAAGGAAGTGGCAGCTTGCACCTGGGTTTTGCCAGATGGAAAACAGGCAATGTGCCTGGAGATGGNAGGCCCACTTGACTTCACATTCCAGGATGTCTGGCTCTAGATGAGTGATTACACCATCGTGATTATCCGGGTCATGAAGATCTTTTTTGTACAGTTCTTGCGTGTATTCTTGCCACCTCTTCTTAATATCTTCTGCTTCTGTTAGGTCCATACCATTTCTGTCCTTTATTGAGCCCATCTTTGCATGAAATATTCCCTTGATATCTCTAATTTTCTTGAAGAGATCTCTAGTCTTTCCCATTCTATTCTTTTCCTCTATTTCTTTGCATTGATCTCTGAAGAAGGCTTTCTTATCTCTTCTTGCTATTCTTTGGAACTCTGCATTCAGATGCTTATATCTTTCCTTTTCTCCTTTGCTTTTCACCTCTCTTCTTTTCACAGCTATTTGTAAGGCCTCCCCAGACAGCCATCTTGCTTTTTTCCATTTCTTTTCCATGGGAATGGTCTCGATCCCTGTCCCCTGTACAATGTCACGAACCTCATTCCATAGTTCATCAGGCACTCTGTCTAGAACACACAAAGAAAGATGGACAGAGAAACAGTGCGTGCCAGAAGCAGAGACAGAGACAGAGAGCTCTGTACCCTGTGGCCCCGGTGCCCCTGAGCAAAGGAGCTCAACTGTATCAAACTGGGTCTGTACCCACTCTCCTATCATCCAGACCGCATCAGCCTCTACTCAGTGAAGGAAACTATTCAGCCACATTGTCCCCCTGCCTTTCATGGAACACTTTGGGAGAGCACCCAGAGGTTAAAGGTCCTGCGGGAAACAGGAATGTCCTTTTCGGATACGGAAGTGGGAATTCATGGTTTGAATTTCTGGAGGCCAAGGAAGTGGCAGCTTGCACCTGGGTTTTGCCAGCTGGAAGACAGGCAACGTGCCTGGAGATGGGCACTCAGCAAAGCAGAGGCACCACCTGGCTCGCTGGAGCCCCAGAAGCCATGGGGTGGGGGTGTTGGAAGTTGGAGGGGGGTGGCCC
>SJXQ01011302.1:53304-79859 GCA_006408695.1 Aepyceros melampus
CCTCTCTGCCAATGGCTGAGATTGGGCCCAGCAGCCTGGGAGTGGTTCACAGCTCCAGCAGCCTAGGGGCCCGTTAGCCTGGGTAATCTGTCCTGCCTGTGCACCTTGCTCCAGGTGGTCCCCCACAGCATTCAGTCTCAGGGCACCCCCAGGAGGAGCTATGGCCACTGGGTGACGGCAGCATTTGAATCGGCTGTGCAGGCCACCTGCTGTGCAGTCACGTCCAACCCCTTCAGAGCTGCTCCAGCTCCAGCCACAGCCAGGGCCACGTCCAGAGTGAGACGCTGCCAGAGGATGGCGGGAGCAGCCCGGGACTCTGGATCTTCCTAGCTGTGAGGCCAAGTTTTCAGGGGACGGAGGCCCTGGGTCCTGCCCTCACGGTGGGGGCACTGGGGACATTGCAGGGACCAGGTGGCGCACCAAACAAGGAGGCGGCTCTCTTCAGTGTGGAGGCAAAGAAAGGAAGGTGAGGCCCTGGAAGAGGGAGAGATGGCAGGAATCGGGCAAGAGGTCAGGCTGCTCGTGGAAGAAGACAGCACAGAGGAGGTGGAGGTGGTGGTGGATGTGGGGAGCAGGAGCAGTTGTCCTCGCAGGAGCCAGAGGAGAAGCCAGAGGTGCAGAACCAGGAATGTGCAAGGCCAGGAGCCCTGAGTGATCTACCGGCCGATGTGGAGGGGCTGGAGTCACTGGCGGCCCTTCAGACAGTGAGTTTAGCCCTGGGAATATGAAAGACCACAGGGCCTACGTTCATATCAGGTGGAACAACCATCAGAGGAGGGTCACTTGGCTCAGAGATGGCCATCTTCCAGGGCATCGCAGGCTTCTGAGCCCAAGCCCTATCCTGACTGCTGTTCCTCGAAGACAGCTGCTCAGGAGGAGGAGAAGGACCAGGAGCAGGAATAGAGGTGGGGACAAGGGCACAGGCAAGGTGAGGGGTGGCCGAGGGAACAGGGTGCTGGGGGTGTGGAGGTCCAAAGATACAGCAGAAGAATTCGGGCATGGCCAAAATGCCTGTAGGTGTCTGAGCCGTGACTTGGGTGACTCCTTTTGGCCTGCATCTGAAGAGGAGCAGTACCCGGGGCTGGGGGTTCTATATCAGGAGTGACCAGAAACATCAGGCCAGAGTGGCATTCCCAGAGAGATATTACTGTATTTGTGGATAATCCCGGGAAGTAACAGAGACAGCAGGAGTCCCAGCATCCATCCCGGTCTACAGAGCCCCTGTAGTTGTTCCCACTAGTGCAGTGCAGAAGCAGGAGGTTTTCAACACCTAGGGTGGTTAAGGAAAGGGCTGCTGTCTGGAACACTGTGAGTGCCAGATGACTCCACACACATCCTTGTGAAGACACAGAGCAGGTCAGAGACCCAGGGCTTTCTTGTTAAACAGACACACATGCCCGTACACAACACTCACGCTTGCCCGCAGACAAGGTGTGCCATAGGGACTGCAGTTCCTGATGTTTCAAGCAGTGACATGCCACTACTCAACACACACCAGCCAGTCAGAGATCAGGAGTAGTCAGAAACAGACCCTCCCTTGGCGAATGCAGACAACTTCAGATGCCAAAGACCACAGGGGACCAAGAGCCATGAGCACGTTTGATGTTATGGCACTAGCTGGGGACATACATCAATGGGGCGGGCAGGCAAGTGTGAGTGCCCTGAGCGCTTGCTGATGTCTGTTCCAGGGTCCCTGTGAAAAGCTGTTGCTGAGCCGTGAAAGACACTGGGATTCTTGGCCTGGGGAGGAGAGGAATTCAATCTGGGGCCAGTGACAAGGTTTGATCACTCAGAGCTTTTGTGTAATCAAGTTTTTTTAAGTATAAAAGAGATAGAGAAAGATTCTGACATAGACATCAAAAGGGGGCAGAAAGAGTGCCCCATGCTAGTCTTTAGCAGGAAGTTATATAAGGACTAGCAGGCTGCTAATTAGAGAAAGAAATGTCTCCACACTCAGAGAGTGACACCAGGTCCCTTACCCACAACATGTATCTTGAGATAACCTTGGCACAAGGTGAGTCATCCTGGCCATAAAAGGATTGACAAGAATCTTGAAGAAAAGCAGATTTCTAAGCAAATACATAGTCTTAATAACATAGATTAGGAGAACAATTGTATGAGTAAAACATACTGGTTTGTTGAGGCATTGTCTGTTCTGAGTCTTAGGTGGAACCGACTTGAAGAAAGACAGGGTTTAGGGTAAATACATAGTTCATTAATATAGTTTAAGAAAAACATTTCCATAAGAAAAATGCATTGGTTGGCTCAAGGTTTGAGAAGAATTAAGTTCAGGTGGAACCAGGTGTCATCATGGCAACACAGAATTTTTAAAGAAGCCTCCTTTTAATTTTGTATGCTGCCACTGCTGCTGCTAAGTCGCTTCAGTCGTGTCCGACTCTGTGGGACACCATAGACGGCAGCCCACAAGGCTTCTCCATCCCTGGGATTTTCCAGGCAAGAGTACTGGAGTGGGTTGCCATTGCCTTTTCCCACAATGAACCATAAGTTTTTAAAATAACTGAATTTGTATACTTTTCCTGAGTAAAGACTACATTTTGTACAGAGAAGGGAAAAAAAAATCGGACGCGTGCAATTTTCCTGCTTAAGAGAGAGATAAAAATGTCTGACACTTGCAGCCTATTTCCTCCATTTGCGGGCCCTTAGCCTTCCTGCCTCTCACCCTCTCACTTGTTCCTTCCCAGACTAGCCCTGTTGCTTGTGGCTCTACTTGGCCTGGCATGTGGCATGACTGGCTCCTTGACCTGCAGTGGATTGTGAACAACCGCCAACTATCCATCATGATAAGTGAAGAAGATGAAGTCTTGCTTAACCACATGATCGAACAGGAGGAGGAGAAGGACCAGGAGCAGGAATAGAGGTGGGGACAAGGGCACAGGCAAGGTGAGGGGTGGCCGAGGGAACTGGGTGCTGGGGGTGTGGAGGTCCAAAGATACAGCAGGAGAAGAATTCGGGCATGGCCAAAATGACTGTAGGTGCCTGAGCTGTGACTTGGGTGACTCCTTTTGGCCTGCATCTGAAGAGGAGCAGTACCCAGGGGTGGGGGTTCTATATCACGAGTGACCAGAAACATCAGGCCAGAGTGGCATTCCCAGAGAGATATTACTGTATTTGTGGATAATCCCGGGAAGTAACAGAGACAGCAGGAGTCCCACCACCCATCCCGGTCAGTCAGAGCCCCTGTAGTTGTTCCCACTAGTGCAGTGCAGAAGCAGGAGGTTTTCAACACCCAGGGTGGTTAAGGAAAGGGCTGCTGTCTGGAACACTGTGAGTGCCAGATGACTCCACACACATCCTTGTGAAGACATGGAGCAGGTCAGAGACCCAGGGCTTTCTTGTTAAACACATACATGCACACACACACAGAAAGACACACACAGACACCCATACATAACACACACGCTTGCCCCCAGACAAGGTGTGTCAAAGGGACTGCAGTTCCTGATGTTTTAAGCAGAGACATGCCACTACTCATCACAGCAGCCAGTCAGAGATCAAAAGTGGTCAGAAGCAGACTCTCCTTTGGCAAATGCAGACAACTTCAGACGCCAAAGACCACAGGGGTCCAAGAGCCGTGAGCACGTTTGATGTTATGGCACTGGCTGGGGACATACATCAATGGGGCGGGCAGGCAAGCGTGAGTGCCCAGAGCGCTTGCAGATGTCTGTTCCAGTGTCCCTGTGAAAGGCTGTTGCTGAGCTGTGAAAGACACTGGGAATCTTGGCCTGGGGAGGAGAGGGATTCAATTCGGGGCCAGTGACAACGTTTGATCACTTCGAGCTTTTGTGTAATCAAGTTTTATTAAAGTATAAAACAGATAAAGATTCTGACATAGACATCAGAAGAGAGACAAAGAGTGCCCTCCCACCCCTGCTAGTCTTTAGCAGGAAGTTATATACCCATTAGCAGGCTGCTAATTAGATAAATGAAATGTCTCCACACTCAGAGAGTGGCACCAGGCCCCTCACCCACAACATGTATCTTGAGATAACATTGGCACAAGGTGAGTCATCGTGGGCCATAAAATGATTGACAGGAATCTTGAAGAAAGCCAGGTTTCCAAGCAAATACATAGTCTTAATAACACAGATTAGGAGAACAATTGTATGAGTAAAATTTACTGGTTTGTTGAGGCATTGTTTGTTCTGAGTCTTAGGTGAATGGACTTGAAGAATGACAGAGTCTAGGGTAAATAAATAGTTCATTAGCATAGCTTAAGAAAAACATTTCCATCAGAAAAATGCATTGGTTGGCTCAAGGTTTGAGAAAAGTTAAGTTCAGGTGGAACCAGGTGTCATCATGGCAAAACAGAATTTTAAAAGAAGCCTCCTTTTAATTTTGTATAGAGAAGGGGGAAAAATTTTGATACGTGTAGTTTGTTTCCTGCTGCCGCTTAAGAGAGAGATAAAAATGTCTGACACTTGCAGCCTACTTCCTCTGTTTGTAGGCTCCTAGCCTTCCTGCCTCTCACCCTCTCACTTGTTCCTTCCCAAACTAGCCCTGTTGCCTGTGGCTCTACCTGGCCCGGCATGTGGCATGACTGGCTCTTTGACCTGTAGCAGATTGTGAACAACCGCCAACTATCCATCATGATCAGTGAACAAGATGAAGTCTTGCTTAACTACATGATCGATTTGAAGGTCAGTGAGGGAGAATGAGGACAGGTGGGTAGGGGGGCTGGGCAGGGAAGTGGGGGATCATTTTATGTGGTGTGAGCACTTGGAGTGGAGAAGCAGAAGCTGTTGATGCCTGCCCTGCAGGCAAGCTGTGGACCCTAGAAACTTGCACATTTCCCCTCCTCCTGGTCCTGGCAGGTGCAGGAACTGAGGCATCCCTGGTCCCGCTGCACGCTGCTAAGTTGCTTTTCGGGCAAACCCTACTTCAGGAACACAGTCATCATTAAGGAGTACTACCTTGACATCATTGGTACAACCTGCCTCCCAGGGTGGTGTTGGTGGGTGGGGAAGGGAGTGGATGTTCCTCCTGCACAGTCCTTCCCTGCCTCCCCTGTCTTCCTCCAGGATACATGCCATGTTATTCCACTCCAGTCCACTGGTTCTGGGTTTATAAACGGGGAGCTCCAAGCTGCAGACTGGAAACCAGCAGCCTTAACTTCCTCAACTGGTTGTTGGATCACAACAGCCCAGGATCACACAGGATTGCTGAGATGGGGTTGCTCTGGGCCTCTGCAGAATTGGTGATTTGCGTTGGAGTTCTTCACTGTTCACAAAGGGTTTGGGTCCTGGGGAGCCCCATGCTGACCTTGTTCGTGTTGCCAGCAGATAATCAGCGAAGACTAGTGGCTCAACTTCCTGCAGTACTTCCCAGGGAGGTAGATCCTGCCATGAGAGGTTACTGACAGAAACACAGGTTGTGAGGGGATCAAAGGTGGGCCCTGAAGGGATAGCCATGTAGAGGCTGGGACACTCTCCTTTCCCAAATGGGGATGCTCGGGCTCATGCAGGCTCGATGTGGAGCCTGGATTTGGGTCATACTGGTAGCAAGTGACAAGGTGAGACTGGAGGCTTGGGGACTTTGTGTGTCCAAGTTTCACTGGAAGAAGCTGTGATTACAAGATGAGAATCCTAGGTGATTCTGATAGAGACAAGGTGAATCAAGCACTTTTGTCAGAATCATCTTTCCCCAGGTTGAGCCACCCCCAGGCCTCCTGCTGCTCATGCAGTTTGAGATTTCCCTGGGCCCTTAAGTCCCGAGCTTCCTCCTGGAAAGCACCACCAGTTGGAATGGGTTTCTCTCCACTGTCCCTTGGTCCTTTTGTGCTGACTTTGGAGTCTTCTGTGAATTTCCACATCCACCGATTGTCCTCTCACCACCACCACAAAGCCAGAGACGACTTGAGGCTGGCTGGTGATAATACTGAACAGCTGGGGAAAAAGTGGACCATCTCCCATACTGCTGGACACAGGCGTCTTCAGCTACTGAAACACCTGTGTTCCCTGTTTGTGTTTGTGTCACTGTGCCTTCCTCGTGTGTGTTTACACAGGTATGCTTATGTCGCATGTGTTTGCGTGTCTTTCTGTGTGTGCGTGTGCCTGGCTCACGTCAGATGCAGAGATGAAGGTGACAGAACATGAGACTTGGAGGAACAAGAAGAGCAGGCACAAGGCATCCACCGGCTCAGGGAGATTGGTCAGTGTATCTGTGTGGCGCCCCTGTCCAAAACAGGAACGAGGAAAGGATGGCCAGTGGCATCTCTGGACAGTGGTTCCACAAATCTACAATTACATCAAGAGTCATAAACAAGCTCACAGTTTCTGTTCTGTTGACCCGTTTTTGACTACCAGCCTTTTTCAATGACTGATCTCCTTAACTGGAAACAGCACACCCCCTCATACTCTGAAAAGCGTAGTGGTGATTAGTCTCTTAGAATCCATCTTCCAGACCCACCGCCCCACCTGGGGAGACTGCCTGCAGCGTCTCCTCACCCTATTCAATACAGAGGAATGCGGATGAGTCGAGACAAAGGCTAGAAAATGGCTCCAGGCCAATGCTCCAGGAGGCCAATTAGGTGTGGAAAACTGGGCTTGGGAGAACTTCCTAGAGGAAGAGACTTGCTGGCACCTCAATATAGAGTGGGGAAGAAAGCAGTTGGAGAGATATCCACAGGCCCTCTCTCCTACAGGGGGTAAAAGAAGCCTGCTAACAGGGCTAAGACCACTGAGGTGCTACATGAACTAGATGAAAGCCTGGCCAATTTCTGCAAAAGGCTGCAAGAGGCCTTCTGGGTTTTCATCCCTTTTGATCCTGAAACCACTGAAAACCAACGGATGATAAATTTAGCCTTTGAGGGGCAGTCCCAGTCAGACATATGAAAAAAAAAAATTACTGAAGTTAGAAGGTATGCAGGTAAAAATGCTACAGAACTGCTTTGCCAACAGTCTTTGTCAATCACACTAAACAGAAAAAAGTGGATGAAGCAAAAAGTCGCACCGTTGGCAGTTGCCCTGTCAAAGCCTGCATCCCCGGTGTGTCAAAGACCACACCATAAGGTAAGAGGTCCAGATCTGAAAAGAACAATTCCCCTCAGCCACGATTAGTGTGCCTATTGCAAGGAAAAGAGACACTGGAAAAATGAGTGCCCCAGTTGCCCTGAGAAGAAAACCAAAGCAGCAGGCCCACTGAGCTGGTATCAACCCAAGCCACCTGGCACTAATCTGATCGGGCTAGATGAAGCAGAATCCAACTAGTGGAGACTGTACTCTCTCCAACTGGGTCCCAGAGAGCCCATGGTCAGAATTCAAATAAAGGGCCATCCAATGGACTTTATGGTGGACACAGGTGCTGAGCATTCTGTGGTCACCCAGGAGATAGGCCCCTTATCGGGAAAAGAAACTATCACATCACTGGGGCACAGGCACCCAGACCCACAGGCACCCAGGCCATTTTGCAGTCCTGGACAGTGCTGATTGGGGAGCCATGAGGTAGAGCACGAATTCCTCCACTTGCCCAACTGCCCTATTCCCTTGATGGGAAGAGACCTGCTTGCTAAGATGGGGGCCCAGATTTCCTTTTCTGCTGATGAGTAACTTTTTCTAAAGCTAGCAGGCCCACCATCCTCCTTGATTATGACTCTTGCTGTAAGGTGAGAAGAAGAATGGCGCTTGTATTCCTTCCTTCCAAGAGAAGGGACCATTCCTCCGGAATCAGAGAATGAACACCCACCAGTTTTAGCTGAGGAAAATGCTCTGAGCCTGGCAAAACCCCTTGCTCCCATCCTGATTGATCTGAAACCAGGAGTTCACCCTGTAAAACTATAACAGTATCCGATTCCCCAGTAGGCCCGGCTGGGAATCCAAGCTCATTTCGATAGACTACTCCAATATGGTCTTCTGATGAAATGCCAGTTACCCTGGAACATCCCACTACTACCCGTGAAGAAGCCAGGGACACATGACTACCATCCAGTTCAGGACTAAGAGCTGTGAACGAGGCAACAATTACTCTGCACCCAGCAGTGCCTAAACCCTACACCCTTTTAAGACTGATCCCTTCTACAGTTGAACAGTTTACTTGCTCGCACTTGAAAGATGCCTTCTTCTGCCTCCAGCTTGCACCTGTCAGCCAACCACTATTTGCCCCTGAATGGGAAAACCCACACATGGGAAACAAGGAACAGCTCTCTTGGACAAGGCCTCCTCAGGGTTTCGAGAACTCTTCTACTCTCTTCAGTGGAGCTTTGGCCACTGACTTTGTGAAATTTCCTGGACAGGAGTTAGACTGTGTCCTGCTGAAATAGGTCATTGAGCACAACACAAGCTCGATGCCTAGAAGGAACAAAGGCCTTCGTCTCCCTGTTAATGGAAGCTAAGTACCGGGTATCAAAGGAAAATGCACAAATCTGTTAATGACAAGTCAAATATCTAGGTTTTAATATTATCTGTGGCCAGCAAATGCTGGGAACTGAAAGGAAACAGCAGTTTGCGCCAACCCTCCCCCTACCACTCGCCAGAAGGTCCATGAGCTCCTGGGAGCAGTAGGATTCTGCAGGATATGGATCCCTGGATGTTCAAACCTGGCCAGACCCCTATATGAGGGCCTGAAAGGAGAAGAAAAGGCTCCCCTTGAATGGGAGCCAAGAGGTGGCATTTCAAACAATTAAGGCCAAAGTCTCCGATGCCTTAGCCCCAGAGCTTCCCAATAGCCAGAGCATTCAATCTCAGTGGTCATGAAAAGTATAAAATGGCCTTGGGAGTCTTGACCCAAAAATTCAGGCCTTGGCAAAGGCCAGTAGCCTACTTGCCTAAATAGATGGCCACTCTACCTCTGAGCAATAGCAGCCACTGCCTTGCTAGTGAGCGAGGCTGACAAATTAATGTTGGGGCCAAACCTCAATGTTAAGGTCGTACACTCAGTGGTAACCCTGATGGATAGCAGAGGCCACCGGTGGCTCACACATGCGTGGATGACTCAGTATCAAGGGTTACTATGAGAACATCACAGTAAAACTGCAAGTTGTACAAACTCTAAAACCAGCTATCTTTCTTTCTACCAAAAGAAGCAGGGCCCTTGGAACACGATTGCTTGGAATTCCTAGATGAATTATTTTCTAATAGACCAGGTCTGACTGACAAGCCACTCCACAACCCAGACCTGGTCCTATACTGATGGTAGTAGCTACGTGGAAAATAGAAAGAAGATGGCTGGGTATGCTGTAGTGTCTGACTCTGAAGTGGAGGAAGGAGAGGTGCTTCCTCAAGGATGGTCAGCGCAGAGAGTGGAGTTACGGGCATTAATCAGGGCCCTGGAACTCAGCTGAGAGCAGCGAGTCAACACCTATACAGACTTCAGTATGCTTTTGCTACTCTACATTTCCACAGAGCCTTATACAAGGAAAGAAGACTCCTTACAGCAGGAGGGAAAGGGTTCAAAACCCAAGCCAAAATCCTGAAACTTATGGAAGTAGTATGGGAACCAAAGGAAGTGGCAGTTGTCCACAGCACAGGTCACCAGAAGGGAGGTGACCCAGTTGCCAAAGAGAACTGTCACACTGATGCAGCCACCAAGGAGTCTGCCCACAGCCTCCAGACAAATCGAACGTCCTGCTAGCCCTGGAGATACCAGCTGCCCCCAGGTCCTCTCCCGAGGAGGAAAAATGGATAAAAACAGAAGGAGGAACCAAGGCCAAGATGTGATGTTGGCTCACACAAGACCACAAGTCTATGTTCCAGCACAACTTTCTTACAAGCTGTTGCACCAGCAACATGAACTGACCCATATGGGAAAGACTGCCTTAGAGACTTTGCTAGGCCCATACTACCTCGTTGCTCACCTCCCCACACTCTGTTCTTCTATCTCTCAGTGATGTGTAATCTGCTTACAAAATAATGCTCGCCAGGGGCATAGAAGTTCAGCAGGGACACAGCATTGACTATCCCCCTTTGAGGATACAGAAGCAGGTTTCACTGAAATCACTCCAAATCAAGGATTTAGATACCTTGTAGTTTTTATCTGCACCTTTCAGGCTGGGTGGAAGCCTTTCCTACCCAACCTGAAAAAGCAAGACAAGTAACCAAGGCACTCCTGAAAGACATTGTCCCCAGATATGGAATGCCTCTGACCATAGGGTCAGACAATGGACTGGCATTTGTAGCTGATGCAGAGCAACAGGTGGCAAAGGCTTTGAAAACCCAGTGGAAATTGCATACTGCCTACCATCCCCAGAACTCAGGGAAAGTGGAACACATGAATCGAACCCTCAAATAAACCCTACCAAAACTATGCTAGGAGACCAGCTTATCTTGGGTAGGCATGTTGCCTGCGGCCCCCTTAAAAGTGAGGAGTTTGCCCCGGGCAGGGATACGGTTTTCGCCGTTTGAAATCCTGTATGGACGACCACCCTTGCTAGTCAACTTAAGGGGAGACACCAGAGAACTGGGGAACTTGGACTTATATAGGCAGCTACAAGGGTTAGGACACACAAACTCTCAAATACATACATGGATAATTGATATAATATCGATTTCCTTAGGCATAACAGTATATCCTCATCAACCAGGGGACCGAGTATGGGTAAGGGTTGCAAAAAAGAGCCTTTAAAACCCATGTGGAAAGGGCCCTATTTTGTAATCTTACCCACCCACACTGATCTCAAGGCGCCAGGAACAGATGCTTGGATCCATTACTCCAGAGTCAAATCTGCAAGTCTGACTGATAGCCAAGAGAAGTGGGAAACGACCCTTAGTCTGGAGGAACCCCCTGTGCCTGACCTTGCGGAGAAGGTAACAACCATCCCCAAAGCCCCACTCTGGCCACACTGGAAGCTCATCAATAAAAGCACAGCTGAAGCTTGAGGAACCAATAGGACTGACAAAAGGCAGATGTATTGGTTATTACTTGGTCTGAGACTCCCCCTATTCATCTTATTTGGAATAGGGCTTTACTCTCTACCCCAGAGTGGACTTGTATCCAAAAACTCTCTCTCTGCTTTGCCTACTTCTTCATAGTTCTTGTTTTTTGGAGTCTCTTCCTACTGTGATCAACTAAATATGAAAACAGTGTATTTTTTCCTTACAGTTCTATTAAGTTGTAAAATCCCCTCCTCACCTGAGTCAGGATGATTGTTCTGAATGTATGGAATTTTTCTACTATGAGGGTAAATGGGCCCAAGGATTCACTGACTGCACATACAAACCAACCGCATGTTATAGTTCAGCTTTCCCATGCACTAGGGAAGGGAAGCATTACTGGGAGGGAAAATTAGAGCCCACAGTGTGTATGGCCTAACGTGCTATGGCACCCCAAGACAGATGGCCTGCTGGACTCAACAGACACATTTTGGGATGTCAGATGGGGAGGGGGTGGCGGCAGGCAAGACCAGGCTAGGAAAGAACCAGCCCAAGAGGTGGTCAAACAGTTAAAAGCCCAAGTAACCAAATGAGACCCATTGGCATCAGGTCCAAAGATGGGGTCCTCTGGACTGTACAACCAACTTTGAGCCTCCCTCAAAGATAAGTTAGAAATGTCCACTATTGGAAATAATCCTTTTATCTATCTAACCGAGGAGGTGGCCCTGGAATTAAATGTCACTAGCTGCTGGGTTTGTGGAGGAACTCTGATGTGTAAAACATTGCCCTGGAAGTGTACTGCATTGGATGTCTTTCTGCTATTCCAATGGAATTGAACAACTAGCAGGCGGGCAGAGAGTCCTATTCAGAGGTGGACCCTGACCAAGGAAACAGTAGGGAAAGAATGCCTAAGCCGGTTGGAGAACCAAAATGCAGAAAAGCCTTGGTCTATAATGATAACCTATAAGAAACTTCTGTGGAGGCCAGGGGCCACAGCCTGGTATTGGGCTCCTCACAAAGGAGGGAATAGAATTCACATTTTCACTCCCTTCAACTCCACTTCTGGGATTCTAGAGCAAAACTGCACAGGAAATCAACCTGATACTAATCCCTTACTTGCAATCCCAGGCATTAGCCCATACTGGAAGCATCATTACTCCACTAACCCAGACTTATGGCAGCCCCAAGAAGGGGCTTTTTGGATTTGCAGGAGAAGGACTACTCACTGTTCCCATCCAGATGTGGAGGAACCTGCACCACAGGAATAATTCAGTCAGGTTTCTTCCTCTTACCCAACTCACCAGGGGACACGCTGGTGTTCCCAATTTGCAACAACCTGAGACATAGAGAAAAATGATTCCTCGAGCTAGAGGGAAAACAAAACTGGAGCAAAGATGAGTGCCTCCCTCAACAGAAAATCCACTGTTATGGTTCAGCCACATAGGCACAAGACGGGAGTTGGGGATACAGGACACCCATTTACATGCTCAACTGAATAATAAGACTGCAGGCAGTACTTGACATTATAACTAATGAAATCGCAACTATGTTGGAACAGTTGGCACAGCATGAGGACTGCCATCTATCAAAATCGAACAGTGGAGGAAGGAGGAGCTTGTGGGAAATTCTACCAAACTGTTGCATCCAGATCGGTGACAATGGAAAAGTTGTGACAGACATAGCTAAAAATATCGGGAAGATTGCCCGTGTTCTGGTTCAGACAATGTTTCTGGTTAAGACAATGATTGGGATTGTCGTAGTCATACTCACTGATGTCTGCTTATTCCTTGCTTCATGCCCGTCCTAATCAAAAACGTAACAGGGTTCATTCATAGAGACAGTGGTTGAATGGAGAACAGCCACCTAGTTGTAGCTTTTAAAGGGTTACCAGCCAGTTCTGGATGATGATGTTCTCTAACACCTGCAGATGCACCTTAAACATCAAGAGGGGGAAATGAGATAGAAACCAGATCAAAGCCCCCAATTAAAGTAACAACCTTTTGCTTTCCCTTCCTTTATCTTGTGTTAACAGCTGCTGCTCATCAATCACCGCTTCTGCATCTGATCTCTTGCTTGCTGGTTACCTCCTCTCCTTGGTAACTAGGGCTACCTGGGGAAGGGAGGGATCTGAGCTGTTTGAGCAGGAAATTTATGGTGTATAAAAGATACTCAGAACAAAGCCGGGGCACTCAGTCTTCGGAGGCGACTCTGCTGAGCCCACACCGGTGCTGAATAAACCCGCTATTCTGCATCTTTGAGTGTCGCTTGTCTCTTTCTGATGCCACGGAGTGGATAACAACACTACTATGTCAATCAGACAACTCATGGCCTACTTTCCCATGGCCTTTCTCTATTTCAAACAGTCCTCAGAAACTTGGCTTGTCTGTGCTTTTGCATTCTATCTGCCTTTTCGTTTTTTTTGAGAGACTCTTGTATGGCAGGAAGAATCACCATCTTTAGTGGTAGGAAGTCATTTAGCACAACTGGTACACCTGGAAAAGTGAGAGAAAAGTCCTAATACAAAAATGTAACTTCCAAGTTAGTGCTCTCTTCCGGTTGTATAAGTAGAGAAGTAGTCAATGAAAAAGAAAATGAAATCACAGATACGTGGTTATCTCGTTATGATCTTGAAATTGAAGTATGCTTAAGAGAACAGTTTATATACAGGTGAATCCCGTCTCCAGCTCTATTAAGTATTCACACTGTTTGAACAAGTGTGACCGAGCAAGTCTCCTTTAAGTCACCACCCCCCTTCCCCTAAATAATATCTCCTTAATTTCTAAGCCTTTGCACTGAAGTTGGTCTAGTCTAGTATGCTGAGACATAAAGATTGTCAAAGCTCATTGAGGCCAGAGACCACATTGTTTATTACACTTTGAAATATGTCCCCAAAGCTTGTAGGCAGATCTGGAGCAGCTCCCACTGCCCCAAAAAGCCAGATCCTAGCTCTGAAAATCTCCCCTTCATTCTCTGGTCCATCTCTCCTCCATCTTATCACCAACCTGTAGCATTCTGTGTTCACTGCCCTGGAAAGATGCTCTGTTCTTGCAGTCTTCATTGTCTTCCACGAGTGCCTGCCCATTGTCCATATTTTGAACTGTCTGCTGATTGAATGAAATCATTTGAGGAATGGAAATTAGAGGCTGCAGACCAGCTTGCACAGGGACTTCTTTATTAATTTCCACAGAGGGACCATGCACTGCCTTGTTGGTGAGTTGAATATTATTAGTGATTTGAATCCTATCAACTGGATCATCTGGAAATGAACAGTTTCCCTCTGAAAGTGGCACAAAAGACTTACGTGACTTCACTCGCAGTGTACATCGTCTCCTTAATATCCTGTACCTGGTACTCTTACATACAAATATTTTCAGTTGATCATGCATTTGGCCTAATGTGCTACAGTACAGAGTCTGTCTTTTAGGCTTGGCTAAGATGGAAGTCGAGAGATCTTGGTGGCACAATTTCTTGAGTTTGTAGAGGACTTAAAGTCTGCACTGTTTAAGTGCAGAACTTGTGACATAGCCCTGGCATGGCTGCAGGTGTTAATGCTGAGGTTGCCTGGAACTCTGGCTTTGCTGCTCGTACAGCCCTTATTGGGAATGAGGACTCTGTACATCTCCATGGGTTGGAGCCTTTCAGTTGGACTGGATTGCATTCCTTTTTTTTTTTTTTTTTTTCCGGATATGGACTTTGCAAGTAGGAACGGTGGTCTCTTGAGGGTCTCAGGAAATCAGAGGACTGGTGATAAGAGTGGCGGCCACAGACTACAAATTCTGCCATGGAGAAGGTAACACTAACACACCTGGCAAATTCTCTGGGGGGAAAGCCCACGTGGTTTCAATGGTTTGGGAGGGCTTGTGATCCTCTCAGCTTCCCCATGGCTACTACACCCTACTGTCTTGATTAGAGGAGGTTTAGGGAGGCATGGTTGCCATGACATCACGACTCTGTGACATTACTAAAGCAATAGGCAGAATGCCTTGGTCACTTCCCTCTTACAGATGAAAGGAGAGGACTGTATCTATTTTTCAAGGTGGGGCTGCCTTCATGATAGGCTTATTTTCTTCTACCACTTACTGTAAATGATGCTCATTCTAGTACTTCCTAGGCCAAATTAACCCAAGAAATAGGAATAAGGTCTAGCCCAGTTGAATCTCTAAAGAAACAGTGAAAACTCTCAAGGAGAGTTAAGTATCTGTGAGGATCATCAGTTTATGTGTTAGAGATTTCCTAATCAGTTTCCTTTCCATGAGAACCTAGGTAAGAAAAGGAGGCCTCATTGAAACTGAAAGCCTCTTTTCAAGAGGAAGTGGGTGCATTGGGTTTCTAGGGTTGCCAGAACAATGAGAATCATGCTAGGTAGCTTAAAAAATTGTTTTCTCAAGCTTCTGGGGATCAAATCAATAATCAAAGGTTCAGGAGATCTGTTCTGTACTGTGTCAGTCCAGAATTTTCTGGCTTTGTCTTCACACAGTAATGTCTCTATGTTGTCTGTGACTAATCTCCTTTTCTTATAAAGAATCAGTCGTATTAACCCAACTACCTTTTTAGAGGCCCTATTTCCAAATAGGGTCTGAAGAAAGGACAATCTACTCACATTTTGGCTAAATGTAAGGTACAGAGAGTTATATCTTCAGCATACAAATTTTGAGAGGATACAATTTATTCATAATATTGATTTTCTTCTCTCAACTTGGTACTGCTATATATTCATCTGTCTCCCAAAGCTCACCCCCACTAACCAGTCGCCCAAACCCAGAAAGCAGCTGCTTAAGAAAAAATGGGTTGTTTGGGAGTAATACAGATGAAAACAAAATTCAAAATTTCTTATCAATCTAGAAATCCTCTCCACAAAGACATAATGGATAGGAAACATTTGTATTGTTGAATAAGTATTAAACCATAATGTAATGCACATGATAAGCAAACTACTAAAAGACTGCAAAGAGAAAAGAGATATCTTAAATATGTATCCAAGCAAACTGTCAAATACGCTAAAGCCTTTGTGTGGCTCGCAACAAACTGTGGCAAATTCTTCAGCTGAGTTCAGTTCAGTTCAGTCACTCAGTCATGTCCAACTCTTTGTGACCCCATGAATCGCAGCACACCAGGCCTCCCTGTCCATCACCATCTCCAGGAGTTCACTCATACTCACGTCCATTGAGCCGGTGATGCATTTCAGCCATCTCATCCTCTGTCATTCCCTTTTCCTCCTGCCCCCAATCCATCCCAGCATCAGAGTCTTTTCCAATGAGTCAACTCTTCGCATGAGGTGGCCAAAGTACTGGAGTTTCAGCTTTAGCTCATTCTTTCCAAAGAAATCCCAGGGCTGATCTCCTTCAGAATGGACTGATTGGATCTCCTTGCAGTCCAAGGGACTCTCAAGAGTCTTCTCCAACATCACAGTTCAAAAGCATCAATTCTTTTGCACTCAGCTTTCTTCACAGTCCAACTCTCACATCCATACATGACCACTGGAAAAACCATAGCCTTGACTAGACGGACCTTTGTTGGCAAAGTAATGTCTCTGGTTTTCAACATGCTATCTAGGTTGGTCATAATTTTTCTTCCAAGGAGTAAGCAAATTGTTAAAGAGATGTAAATACCAGACCACCTTACCTACCGACTGAGAGATCTGTGTGAAGGTTAAGAAGCAATAGTTAGAACCAAATATGGAACAACGGACTGGTTCAAATTGGGAAAGGAGTACGTCAAGCCTGAATATTGTCATCTTGCTTATTTAACTTATATGCAGATTACATCATGGGAAATGCAGGACTGGATGACATACAAGCTGGAATCAAGATTGCAGGGAGAAATATCAATAACCTCAGATATGCAGATGACAACAAAGCTAATGGCAGAAAGCGAAGAGGAACTAAAGAGCCTCTGGTTGAAAGTGAAAGAGGAGACTGAAAAAAGCTGACTTAAAACTCAACTTTCAAAAAACGAAGATCATGGCATTTGGTCCCATCACTTCTTGGCAATAGATGTGGAAACAAAGGAAACAGTGACAGGCTTTATTTTCTTGGGCTCCAAAATCACTGCAGAAGGTGACTGCAGCCATGAAATTGAAAGAATTTTGCTGTTCTGAAGAAATCCTATGACACACCTAAATAGCATGTTAAAAAACAGATCCATTATTAGTAAATGCTATGGTTTTTGCAGTAGTCATGTATGGATGTGAGAGTTGGACCATAAGTAATGCTGAGTGCCAAAGAATTGATGCTTTTGAACCATGGTGTTGCAGAAGACTCTTGGGAGTCACTTGGACAGCAAGGTGATAAAAACCAATCATTCCTAAAGGAAATCAGTTCTGAATAGTATTAGGAGGCCTGATGCTGAGGCTGAAGTGCCAATACTTTGGCCACCTGATGCGAAGAGCAGACTGATTAGAAATGACACTGATTCTGGGAAAGATCAAAGGCAGGAGAAGAAAGGGGTGATAGAGGGCAAGATGGTTGAATGGCATCACTGACTCAGTGGACATGAATTTGAGCAAGCTCCGGAAGATGAAGAATTATAGGTAAGCCTGGTGTGCTGCTGTCCATGGGGTCACAAAGCTTCGGACATGAGAAGGCAACTGAAGGGATCCTAGCAAGTGCAGTTTATTATAAAATTTTCAAAATAATAAGCAGTCCTCAACTAAGAACTGATTAAAACATGTGTCACAGTTATTTTGTCCTAAATTTACATAGTAATTGGGGTAACCATCACTGTTTCCTAATTTGTTTCTACAGAAGAATGATAAACTTCACATACTTTTATGATTGAATATGGCTTTGGAATAAGGCATACACTCAGATAGTCTGTTACCCTCCACAGAATTAAGAGATAATTGCTACTATTAACAACTGAGAGATAAGATGCTACTATGAACAAATATCCATGAACCAGTGGGAAACCACTTCAGTATTCTTGCCTTGAGAACCCCAAGAGCAGTATGAAAAGGCAAAAAGATAGGACACTGAAAGATGAACTCCCCAGGTTGGGAAGTACCCAATATGCTACTGGAGATCAGTGGAGAAATAACTTCAGAAAGAATGAAGAGACAAAGGCAAAGCAAAATCAACACCCAGCTGTGGATGTGACTGGTGATGGATGCAAGGCCCAATGCTGTACAGGGCAATATTGCATAGCAACCTGGAATGTTAGGTCCATGAATCAAGGAAAATTGGAAGTGGTCAAACAGGAGATGGCAAGAGTGAACGTCGATATTTTAAGAATCAGTGAACTAAAATGGACTGGAATGGGTGAATTTAACTCAGATGACCATTATATCTCCTACTGTGGGCAAGAATCCCTTAGAAGAAATGGAGTAGCCATCATACTCAACAAAAGACTCCAACTACAATACTTGGATGCAATCTCAAAAACAAAAGAATAATCTCTGTTCGTTTCCAAGGCAAACCATTCAATATCACGGTAATCCAAGTCTATGCCCCGACCAGTAATGCTGAAGAAGCTGAAGTTGAATGGTTCTATAAAGACCTACAAGACCTTTCAGAACTAACACCCAAAAAATATGTCCTTTTCATTATAGTGGACTGGAATTCAAAGGGAGGACGCCAAGAAACACCTGGAGTGACAGGCAAATTTGGCTTTGGAGTACAGAATGAAGCAGGGCAAGGTCTAATAGAGTTTCGACAAGAGAACACACTGGTCATAGCAAATACCCTCTTCCAACAACACAAGAGAAGACTCTACACATGGAGTAATGCTGAAGAAGCTGAAGTTGAATGGTTCTATAAAGACCTACAAGACCTTTCAGAACTAACACCCAAAAAATATGTCCTTTTCATTATAGTGGACTGGAATTCAAAGGGAGGACGCCAAGAAACACCTGGAGTGACAGGCAAATTTGGCTTTGGAGTACAGAATGAAGCAGGGCAAGGTCTAATAGAGTTTCGACAAGAGAACACACTGGTCATAGCAAATACCCTCTTCCAACAACACAAGAGAAGACTCTACACATGGACACAACCAGATGGTCAACACCAAAATCAGATTGGTTATATTCTTTGCAGCCAAAGATGGAGAAGCTCTATACGGTCAGCAAAAACAAGACTGGGAGCTGACTGTGGCTCAGATCATGAACTCTTTATTGCCGTCTTCAGACTTAAATTGAAGAAAGTAGGGAAAACCACTAGACCATTCAGATGTGACCTAAATCAAATGTCTTATTACTATATAATGGAAATGAGAAATAGATTTAAGGGACTAGATCTGATAGAGTGCCTGATGAACTATGGATGGAGTTTCGCGACATTGTATGGGAGACAGGAATCAAGACCATCTCCAAGAAAAAGAAATGCAAAAAAGCAAAATGGCTGTCTGAGGAGGCCTTACAAAGAGCTGTGAAAAAAGGGAAGTGAAAAGCAAAGGAGAAAAGGAAAGATATATGCATTTGAATGCAGAGTTCCAAAGAATAGCAAGAAAAGATAAGAAAGCCTTCCACAGTGATCAATGCAAAGAAATAGAGGAAAACAATAGAATGGGAAAGACTAGAGATCTCTTCAAGAAAATTAGAGATACCAAGGGAACATTTCATGCAAGGATTGGCTCAATAAAGGACAGACATGGTGGGGGCCTAATAGAAGCAGAAGATATTAAGAAGAGGTGGCAAGAATACACAGAAGAACTGTACAAAAAAGATCTTCACGACCCAGATAATCACGATGATGTGATCACTAATCTAGAGCCAGACATCCTGGGATGTGAAGTCAAGTGGGCCTTAGAAAGCATCACTACGAATGGGCCTTAGAAAGCATCACTACGAATAAACCTAGTGGAGGTGATGGAATTCCAGTTGAGCTATTTCAAATCCTGAAAGGTGATGCTGTGAAAGTGCTGCACTCAATATGCCAGCAAATTTGGAAAACTCAGCAGTGGCCACAGGACTGGAAAAGGTCAGTTTTCATTCCAATACCAAAGAAAGGCAATGCCAAAGAATGCTCAAACTACTGCACAATTGCACTCATCTCACATGCTAGTAAAGTAATGCTCAAAATTCTCCAAGCCAGNGTGAAAGTGCTGCACTCAATATGCCAGCAAATCTGGAAAACTCAGCAGTGGCCACAGGACTGGAAAAGGTCAGTTTTCATTCCAATACCAAAGAAAGGCAATGCCAAAGAATGCTCAAACTACTGCACAATTGCACTCATCTCACATGCTAGTAAAGTAATGCTCAAAATTCTCCAAGCCAGGCTTCAGCAATACATGAATCATGAACTTCCAGATGTTCAAGCTGGTTTTCAAAAGGGAGAGGAGCCAGAAATCAAATTGCCAACATCCATTGGATCATCAAAAAAGCAAGAGAGTTCCAGAAAAAAACATCTATTTCTGCTTTATTGACTATGCCAAAGCCTTTGACTGTGTGGATCACAATAAACTGTGGAAAATTCTGAAAGAGATGGGAATCCCAGACCACCTGACCTGCCTCTTGAGCATCCCATATGCAGGTCAGGAAGCAACAGTTAGAATAGGACATGGAACAACAGACTGATTCCAAATAGGAAAAGGAGTACATCAAGGCTGTATATTGTCACTCTGCTTATTTAACTTATATGCAGAGTACATCATGAGAAACACTGGGCTGGAGGAAACACAAGCTGGAATCAAGACTGCCAGGAGAAATATCAATAACCTCAGATAACCTCAGATATGCAAATGACACCACCCTTATGGCACAAAGCAAAGAACTGAAGAGCCTCTTGCTGAAAGTGAGAGAGGAGAGTGAAGAAATTGGCTTAAAGCTCAACATTCAGGAAACTAAGATCATGGCATCCAGTCCCATCACTTCATGGCAAATAGATGGGGAAAAGGTGGAAACAGTGGCTGACTTCATTTTTCTGGGCTCCAAATTCACTGCAGATGGTGACTGCAGCCTTGAAATTAAAAGTCGCTTACTCCTTGGAAGGAAAGTTATGATCAACTTATACAGCATATTAAAAAGCAGAGACATTACTTTGCCAATAAAGGTCCGTCTAGTCAAGGCTATGATTTTTCCAGTGATCATGTATGGATGTGAGAGTTGGACTGTGAAGAAAGCTGAGCACAGAAGAATTGATGCTTTTGAACATGGGGAAAAGGTGGAAACAGTGGCTGACTTCATTTTTCTGGGCTCCAAATTCACTGCAGATGGTGACTGCAGCCTTGAAATTAAAAGTCGCTTACTCCTTGGAAGGAAAGTTATGATCAACTTATACAGCATATTAAAAAGCAGAGACATTACTTTGCCAATAAAGGTCCGTCTAGTCAAGGCTATGATTTTTCCAGTGATCATGTATGGATGTGAGAGTTGGACTGTGAAGAAAGCTGAGCACAGAAGAATTGATGCTTTTGAACTGTGGTGTTGGAGCAGACACTTTAGAGTCCCTTGGACTGCAAGGAGGTCCAATCAAACCATCCTAAAGGAGATCAGTCCTGGGTGTTCATTGGAAAGACTGATGTTGAAGCTGAAACTCCCATAATTTGGCCACCTGATGTGAATTGCTGACTCATTTGAAAAGACTCTGATGCTATGAAAGATTGAAGGCAGGAGAAGGGGACAACAGAGGATGAGAGAGATGGATGGCATCACCGAGTCGATGGACATGGGTTTGGGTGGACTCCGGGAATTGGTGATAGACAAAGAGGCCTGGCGTGCTGTGGTTCATGGGGTCGCAAAGAGTCGGACATGACTGAGCACCTGAACTGAACTGAACTTAACAACTATATTGAACACAACTGAGGTACCCATGGGTTAGACAAACAATATCACAACATTGGAGTTTAAAGAAGAGAACATTTTCTCGCAGGGCCATGCAAGGAGATGGTTGGCTTATCCCTTTAAAAATCCTGAACTTTCTAAAAGCTTTCAAGAATGCCCACTTATACAAAACTTGTGGGAGGGATGTGATTAGCTGTGAAAAGCATCTTGCTGTCAGATATTCTATTCTTGAAGAAAAGTCACAGCGAAGTAACTCTGTTCCTGTAAACCTCTAGCAAAACAAATATTATTCTCAATGCTGAAAGGTAAGATTCCAAGCTTGACTTTCACACATCCAAGGTCCTGTTTAGCAGGAGGGGGTTCCTGGGAAAGCTGATTATCCTGTCTGAGAGCATTCATCCAGCACCCAGTCTTGGTCCTCCTGCCAGCACCCTCAGGACCAGGTCCCCAGACCCTGCTCAGCCATCATCACTGGGTGACCGGAACCCAGCCGGCCCTCAGGCTTGCCGTTTAACCTGGAGAGAAGCATTTATATGGGATCCACAGGAAAACCCATTCTAGCAAATACTCGTCAGTTCCCAGCTCCGGACAACTGCCCTTGGTTGAGAAGAGCCCCACCCACAGAGGTGGACCTGAAGTAACAGCCAGTCACAGCTGAAGAGGCAGCTCTCAGTCTCTGGGCCCTCCTCTTACCAAGGTCCCCATACCCTGCCCAACCACCTTAAATGAGGGAGCCAGGTACCCAGGCCACAGCTGCCCTCAGTCTTCTCGGTCTACCCTAATTGGGGGGCGGGGGGGCTGGGTCCTGTAGACTCTGACCCAATCAGATTGCCACAAGCATTAAGTCGTGGAAGTGGGGATGGCAGGTAGGTTGCCTATTGCTCTGAATCCTGAGCCAGGCCAGTGAATGGCTCTAGAAAGGTCTCTGGACCTCTGCAAGACTCGGCCTTTAACCTGTTCCCAGGCTCCACACCTTGCTACCAAGACCAAGGCCAGAGCACCTGGAGGGCCATGGGTGAAGGCTGAAATATATCTTTTACTACACTCTGCTGAGAGGCCGACTATTGGTGGACCTGGTCTTCTAACCTCTATGGTCTTTAACTAAGGATGGCAGCTCCATGCCCCTCTTGCCCTTATTACAGTATCTTCCTTGGTGAGATTATTCAACCTCTAACTGAAAGTTGGTAACTTACACCATCATGGTCTATTTCCACTAGCCCCAGATAATCACATTCTACTCGGTTTCTATAACTCAGGTAAATTAACTATGAATATCATGTGATGATACAGTTTTTTATCTTCCTCTATTATACTTAAAAAGCATAATGTTCCCTAGGATATATATATATTGCAAGTGGGGGAAACATTTATTCATTCACTGCTGGAGCTATAGTTGAATTGTAATATTTTTAAAAGAATTTTTATTGGAATGGATTTGCTTTACCATCTTATATTAGTTTCTGTTGTACATCAGAGTCAATCTATTATAGGCATACATAGATCCCTTCATTTTTGGATTGCCTTCCCATTTAGGTCACCACAGAGCACTAAGTAGAGTCCTTCCACTGTTTTCTTTAATTCAAATTATTTGTTGTGACTGGAAGATAATTACTGTAGAATACTGTGATGTTTCTTGCCATATATCAACATTAATGAATCACAGGTATATATGTGTCCCACATATCCTCAAGCCCCCCTCACCTCCCTACCGACCTTATTGCTATGGGTTGTTCCAGAGCACTGGTTTTGAATGCCCTGCTTTATGCATATATAAACCTGAATGATGATTTTCCTGCATGAAATATGCAATTTTCTCTACATCACATATGAGTTATGGGTGTAGTTTTTTCTACATTAAATTTGAAATCTGTATTTATGTTTGGAAATCTAGCTGTATATTTTTGGTCATGATAGATGGACTATTTTATGTTTCACATCTGGATATCTCTGCACTCTTTCCCTACATAAATATGGAATGCTGTATATTTCACATAGGAAAACTTGTGCACATATTTTCCTGAATAAAACATGGAATATTTTGCAGTTTTGTAAGGAAAATCTCAGTTAAGATTTTCAGGCACGAAGTATATAACCCTCCACAGTTCAAATATGAAATACTGAGGCAAATTTTCATTACCAAAGTAGAAAATTTGTACATTTCATAAATGATCATCTAAGTACAGATTTTCCTACATGAAAGTTGGTATATTTCATATTTCACATAAAGAAATATGGACACAGACTTCCTTGTTTTGAGATACTCTATATTTCACATATGAAAATATGGGTGCTGATGTTTCTACATTAAATATGTAACTCTCTATATTTCCCATTTGAAAATCTAAACACAGGTTTTCCTGGATGAAACATGCAATATGCTATACGAAAATCTGGAAAAAGGTTTTCCTGCTTAAATATTGAATGTTTTATTTTACACTTATTACAATCTATGTGCACATTCTGCACATGATATATGGAATTCTCTGTGTTTAACTTTGGAAAATACATTCATTAACCTACATTAAATATTAAATTCTCTATAGAAGTCATATTAAAATGTTAGCACAGGTTTTGTGGGCTAGATTTTCAACTGTGAAAATATGTCATTCTGTATGATTCACGTGTAGAAATCTGAGTGCAGATTTTCCTAAATGAAGTATGAAATCATATATATCTTGCATATGATAAGTGTAGATTTTCTGCTATATTGCTATATGAGATTCTGCATATTTCATATAAGAAAACCTTAATTATGATTTTTCTGACATAGAATGTGTAACTCTAATTTCACATATAGATATCTGGGAACAGATTTTACTACATGAACTATGAAATCTCTATATTTATCTCTATGAAATTCTCTATAGAAAATCAGTGTACAGATATTCACACATCACATATGAAAATTTTTCATGTTTCATATGTGGAAATCTAAGTCCAGATATTTTAGAAAATATATGGAACTCTATATTTCCCAAGTAAAAACAAGATGAGGAATTTTTGAGATGAAATATGGATTTTTGTTCATTTCTCATAGGAAAACCAGGGTACAGATTTTGTTACATGACATATGAACTGTATATTTTTAGATATGAAAATTTGAGTTCAGATTTTTTGACATGAAATATGGAATTTTCTATGTTTCAAATATGGAAATCTTACCTTAGATATGCTTCTATGAAACACAGAATCCCTCTATTTCCTATAGGACATGTGGACCCTGATTTTGCTCCATAGTATGTGCAGTTTGCTACATGTCACGTATGAGTACCTTGGTTTAGATTTTCTCACATGAAATATGGAATTCTCTGTATTTCCCTTATCAAAATATGAAGACAGGTTAACTTTATGAAAGATGGAATTCTTTATATTTCACATTTGAAAATCTAGGTGTAGATTTTCTGCATGAAATATGAAATTCTGTACATTTCTTGTATTGACATATTTGTGAAGATTTTCCTGCTTAAAATGAGTCTCTATATTTCATATAGGAAAGCCTGAATGATGACTTTCCTACAGGAAATATGTAACTTTCTATATTTCATACAAGAAAATATGGGTCCAGATTTTTCTACAAGAAGTATGAAATCTGTATTTCATGTTGAAAATCTAGCTGTATATCTTTGGTCATGATATATGGTATATTGCATATTTCCCATATGGATATATGTGCACATATTTTCCTGCATGAATAGGGAATTCTGTATTATTCACATAGGAAAATTTGAGCATACATTTTCTGCTTAATTAGGAATTCTACTTTCATAAATGAATTTCTCAATTAAATTCTGTGACAAGAGATATGCAATTCTCTATAGTTCAAATATGAAATTCCAGAAGCAAATATTTATTCCAGAAATATGAAATGTGTACATTTCACAAATGAAAATCTAGATAGAGGTTGTTGTCTTACATGATGTGTGGTACTCTTAACATTTCATATAAAAGATCTGAGCACAGATTTCCTTGATTTAAATATAGACTAATCTATATTTCACGTATGAAAATATGGGCATCGTGTGTTGTACAATATATGTATTTCTCAATATTTCACAAATGAAATGTTGAATTTTTCATATCGCATTTATAAATATTGGTTGCACATTTTCCTACATGGTATATGGGATTCTCTGTGTTTAGCATTTGAAAATATAGACATTTATTTTCCTATACTAAATATTAAATTCCCTAATCTTCACATATTAAAATATTAGAATGGGTTTTGTAGGCATAGATTCTCAAATGTGAATAGGGAATATTATGTTTTCCATGTGGACATTACATAAGTAGTTTTCCTAAATGAAATATGCACTTCTGTGTATTTTACAGATGCTAATTGGAGAAAAAGTTTTTATTCTATACTGATACATGGGATTCTCTATTTTTCATATATGAAAATCTTAATTAAGATTTTATTACATAAATATGTAACTGTCTGTATTTCACATTATAGAACACTGGGAAAGACTTTACCTACATGAAATATGAAATCTCCTCTTTTGACATGTATTAATCAGTGAACAGTTTTCCATACATTACATAAGAAATTTTTCATCTTGGATATAAGGTAAAAATACTGAATTCTATATTTCATATATGAAAATACAGTTGCCAATTTTTCCACATGATATGTGGAATTCTCTATATATCACATGTGAAACTTGGCCATGCATTTACTACAAAATATGAAATCTTCTATATATCATATGAAACTATCTGCTCAAATTTTCCTCTAGGAAGTACTGAACATTATGTATGGCACACATAAAAAACTGGGTGCTAATTTACCCACATGCAATCTGGAATTGTGGATATGAAAATCTGTGCACTGATATTACTACTTAAAATATGGAATTCGGTATATTTCATATATGAAAATCAGGGTGAATTTTTTTCTTTTTATTTATTATTTTTTCTTTACTTTACAATATTGTGTTGGTTTTGCCACACATCAACACAAATCCACCACGGGTGTACACGTGTTCCCAATCCCGTAGCCCCCTCCCACCTCCCCCACC
>SJXQ01011302.1:80572-92847 GCA_006408695.1 Aepyceros melampus
TCCCCCACCCCACACCATCCCTCCGGGTCATCCCAGTGCACCAACCCCAAGCATCCTGCACCCTGCATCGAACCTAGACTGGCAATTCATTCCTTATATTATACATGTTTCAATGCCATTCTCCCAAATCATCCCACCCTCTCCCTCTCCCTCTCCCACAGAGTCCAAAAGACTGTTCTATACATGCGTCTCTTTTGCTGTCTCGCATACAGGGTTATTGTTACCATCTTTCTAAATTCCATATATATGTGTTAGTATACTGTATTGGTGTTTTTCTTTCTGGCTTACTTTACTCTATAATCAGCTCCAGTTTCATCCACCTCATTAGAACTGATTCAAATGTATCCTTTTTAATGGCTGAGTAATACTCCATAGTGTGTATGTACCACTGCTTTCTTATCCATTCATCTGCTGATGGACATTTAGGTTGCTTCCATGTCCTGGCTATTATAAACAGTGCTGCAATGAACATTGGGATACACGTGTCTCTTTCAATTCTGGTTTCCTTGGTGTGAATGCCAGCAGTGGGATTGCTGGGTCATAAGGCAGTTCTATTTCCCATTTTTGAAGGAATCTCCACACTGTTCTCCATAGTGGCTGTACTAGTTTGCATTCTCACCAACAGTGTAAGAGGGTTCCCTTTTCTCCACACCCTCTCCAACATTTATTGCTTATAGACTTTTGGATCACAGCCATTCTGACTGGCGTGAAATGGTACATTATGGTTTTGATTTTCATTTCTCTGATAATGAATGATGTTGATCATCTTTTCATGTGTTTGTTAGCCATCTGTATGTCTTCTTTGGAGAAATGTCTGTTTAGTTCTTTGGCCTATTTTTTGATTGGGTCATTTATTTTTCTGGAATTGAGCTGCAGGTGTTGCTTGTATATTTTTGAGATTAGTTGTTTATCAGTTGCTTCATTTGCTATTATTTTCTTCCATTCTGAAGGCTGTCTTTTCACCTTGCTTATAGTTTCCTTTGTTGTCCAGAAGCTTTTAATTTTACTGTTAAAAATGGAATTCTCTATATTTTACATATGAAAATGTCAGTGCTGAATTTACTTCATGGAATATTGAACTTTTTGTATTTCACTTTATGAAAATCTGTATGCTGTTTCTTACATGAAATATGGTACTTTCTATACTTCATATATGAAAATCTGGGTGGTGATCCTTATATCAAACATGAAAATCTCTATATTTCACAGATGAAAATCATGGCTTTGGTTTTCTTCAGATATGAAGAACCAATATGGTATTGGAGTTATCTCTATTTCACAAATGAAAATATGTGCACCACTGTTTTTTTCGTGAAATATGGAATTCTTTGTATTTCTTGTATCAAAATCTAGGCTTGAACACTCTTTCATGGAAGTTGGAGTTCTGTATGTTTCACATTTGAAGATCAGAATGGAGATTTCCCTATGAGAAATATGAAATCACTGTATTTTGTATGAACCACTGGTTCTTCAGGTACTGACACATTTGTTCCCTGTTTGTGTCCCTGTGCCTTGCACATGCATGTGTACAGGTGTGTGCTTGTGTCACCTGTGTTTGTGTGTGTGTATGGCCCCAGGCCCCTGTTGACACTGAGATGAAGTCAAAAGAACATGAGATGTCCAACAACGAGAAGAGGAGGCAGGGGACATCCACAGACTAGGGGAGACTGGTCCATGCATCTCTGCAGTGCCCCTGTCCAGGACAAGAATGAGCAAAGGATGGCCAGTGACAACTCTGGGTAGAGTCCACAAATCTGCAATTATCTCAGGAGACAAAGACAGGCTCACAATTTCTGCTGTGCTTTTGTGTGTGTTTGTATCGTAAGAGGATTTAGAGGGTTTGCAGAGTCACCGAGCATAAATCAAGTGGTGTGGGGCTCTAAAATAATTACCTGTGGACCCCTCAGTCTGTGGGGGCATTGGCCCTGATTAAAACGCTTCAGGATATGGGCACAGAAGGAATCTACCTCAACATAGTAAAGGCCACATATATTAAGTCCACAGCAAATATTGTTCTCAATGGTGAAAAACTGAAAGCATTCCCCCTAAGATCAGGAACAAGACAAGGGTGTCCACTTTCACCACTATTATTCAGCATAGTTCTGGAAGTCCTAGCTACAACAATCAGAGAAGAAAAAGAAACAAAAGGAATCCAGATCAGAAAAGAAGAAGTATAGCACTCACTGTTTGCAGATGACGTGATGCTGTACATAGAAAACCGTGATACTATCAGAAAATTACTAGAGCTAATCAGTAAAATTAGCAAAGTAGTCACAGGATACAAAATCAATACACAGAAATCATCTGCATTCCTATATACTATCAGTGAAAAATCAGAAAGAGAAATTAAGGAATCAATTCCATTCACCACTGCAAAAAAAAGAATAAAACATCTAGGAATAAACTTACCTAAGGAGACAAAAGAACTGTATACATAAAATTATATGATGAAAGAAATCAAAGATGACATAAACAGATGGAGAGATATTCCAGGTTACTGAGTAGGAAGAATCAATATTGTGAAAATGACTATACTACCAAATGCAATCTACAGATTCAATGTGATCCCTATCAAATTACTAATGGCGTTTTTCAAGGAATTAGAACAAAACATGTCACAGTTTGTATGGAAACACAAAAGACCCTGAATAGCCAAAGTGATCCGAGAAAGAAGACTGGAGCGGGAGGAATCAACTTACCTGATTTCAGGTTATACTACAAAGTTACAGTCATCAAGACAGTATGTTATAGGCACAAAAACAGAAGTATAGGCCAATGGAACAAGATAGAAAGCCCAGAGAAAAACCCGCACACACGAGGGCATCTTATCTTTGACTTAGGAGCAAGAATATACAATGGGAACAAGACAGCACTTTCAATAAGTGGTGCTGGAAGAACTGGACAACTAAGTGCAAAAGAATGAAATTAGAACACTTCCTAACACCATACACAAAGATAAACTCAAAATGGACTAAAGACCTAAATGTAAGACCAGAAACTATAAAACTCTTGGAAGAAAACATAGGCAGAACACTGTATGACATAAATCATAGTAAGATCCTCTACGACAAACCTCCTAGAATAAAGGAAATCAAAACAAAAAAAAAATAAGTGCGTGCTAATAAAATTTAAAAATTTTTGCATAGCAAAGGAAACTATAAACAAAGTTAAAAGAACATCTTTAGAATGGGAGAAAATAATAGCAAATGAAACAACTGACCAAGTATTAATTTCCAAAACATATGAACAGCTCATACAAGTCAATACCAGAGAAACAAACAACCCAGTCAAAAAGTGGGCAAAAGTCCTAAACAGATATTTCTCCAAAGAAGACATACAGATGGCTAATAAACACATGAAGAGATGCTCGCCATCACTCATTATTACAGTGTGAGTCATTCAGTCGTGTCCAACTCTTTACAAACTCATGGACTGTAGCCTGGCAGGTTCCTCTGTCCATGGAAGTTTCCAGGCAATACTGAAGTGGGTTGCCATTTCCTTCTCCAACGGATCTTCCTGACCCAGGGATTGAACCCAGGTCTCCCGCAATGCAGGAAGACTCTCTACCATCTGAGGCACTCAGTTCAGCTCAGTTCAGTTGCTCAGTTGTGTCCGACTCTTTGCGACCCCATGAATCGCAGCACGCCAGGTCTCCCTGTCCATCACCAACTCCCGGAGTTCACTCAGATTTACATCCATTGAGTCCGTGATGCCATCCAGCCATCTCTTCCTCTGCCGTCCCCTTCTCCTCCTGCCCCCAATCCCTCCCAGCATCAGAGTCTTTTCCAATGAGCCAACTCTTCACATGAGGTGGCCAAAGTACTGGAGCTTCAGCTTTAGCATCATTCCTTCCAAAGAAATCCCGGGCTGATCTCCTTCAGATTGGACTGGTTGGATTTCCTTGCAGTCCAAGGAACTCTCAAGAGTCTTCTCCAACACCACAGCTCAAACGCATCAATTCTTCGGCGCTCAGCCTAGGGAAGCACATTATTAGAGGAAATGCAAATCAAAACTACAATGTGATGTCACCTCACACCAGACAGAATGGGCATCATCAAACAATCCACAAGCAACAAGTGCTGGAGAGGATGCGGAGAAAAGGGAACCCCCTACACTGCTATTGGGAATGTAAATTGATACAGCAACTAGGGAAGACAGTATGGTGATTCCTTATAAACAACTAGGAATAAAACCACCATATGACTCAGCAATCCCACTATTAGGCATATACCCTTCAAAACCCAAAGCCGAAAAAGACACAAGCACCCCAGTGTTCACTGTAGCACTATTTACAGTAGCCAAGACATGGAAGCAAGCTAGATGTCCATTGACAGGGGAAGGGATAAAGAAGCTGTGGTGCATATATACAATGGAATGCTACTCAGCCATAGAAAAGGGATGCGTCTGAGGCAGTTCTAAGGAGGTGGATGAACCCAGAGCCTATTATACAGAGTGAAGTAAATTAGAACGAGAAAATACCATCTATTAACACAAATATATGGAATCTAGTAGGATCTTACTGATAAACCTGTTCGCAGAGCAGCAATGGAGACAGAGACATAGAGAACAGACTTATGCACAAGGGTAGGGGAGAAGAGGCAGTGGGTGAGATAAATGGAGTGTAGCATGGATGCATATCCATTAACATATGTAAAGAGATAGCCTAGCCAATGGGAACTTGCTGTATGTCTCAGGGAACTCAAATGGGGGCTCTGTAATAACAGAGGGGTAATAGAGGGGTGGGAATGAGCGGGAAGTGGGAGGGATTCAAGAGGGAGGGGACATATGTACACCTACACCTACAGTTAATTCAGGTTGATGTGTGACAGAAATCAAACCAATACTGTAAATAGTAATCAATCAATGAAAAATAAATATTTTTTCAAAGCTAAAAAAAGGTGATTTGGAAATTATCTAGAATGTCACACTTGAGAGAGGAAAAAGAAAAAAAAAGAAAACAACTTAATATGCAGTCTACTGCCTTCCAGGTTCCGCTCTCTTCATTTTTAAAAAGTATGAGATAGGGAGGTTAATGTCTTCATGATACTCTATCTGTTATTTGGACCAGGAACTGTTCTCTGTGATGTGTGCATGCTGACATGACACCCCATGGGCTTTCATGCATTTAGGAGACACTGTGTTCAATCCACACACAGTAAAGTTTCCTGCAGATGGACACGTTGATCTGCCTTTTGATCCAGAGTACACTAGACACTGCAATGTATTCCAGACTGGGGGTGAGATACAACACATCTCTGTTCCTCCCTGGCCTGGGCACCAATCTGACTCAGCTCTTGCCAGGGAGGTGACTTTGGGCAAATTCTTTCACCTGTTAACCGCTACGTGTTTCTGTGTCCTCAGCTGCCGAAGGGATGATACAATTACAAATGCTTACCTCATAGTGTTGTGCTGAGTCCTCAAAGACTTTATTATACGTGCACATATGGAGAGCTAACACGGTTCAGAAGGGTGAGCTTATCTTCTTGCCTCTCTTCACTTCTGTTTCTGCTTTGCACTCACACCCCCCTGTCCCTGCCCCCCCCCTTTTCCCCTCCCACCCCAACTCCACTCTCTAGCACCTGTGCCCCATCCTCAGACTCTCCATCCAAAAACATGGCTGACAATCAGAAAATACCCATACCATCACCCTTGGATTAAAAATCATGAATATTAGCGGAAGAAATAAAAAACACACTAAAACTAGCAATGTGAAAACTACACAAGAAATAAAGCATTATTGACTATTAACATTTTCATATCTTCATCAGAATCAGATTTTCAGAATTTGATACAGAAGAATTAGACTTGATAAAAATAACACCAAAAAAAGTAGCCATGTAATGAGGTATCTTGGCCTTTAAATTCCCCTCTATAAGATTTTTTAAACTTTATATACTCATGTTCTATACTGTCCAGTGACCACTTATTTCATGTCACTATACAGATCATATGAAGGGGTCATTAGACTTGTAACTTCATAGAGAATATGCACTAAACTTTTCCATACAAGCACATGCTGAAACCTCAGTGTTGCATTTAGGCTTCACAATATCCTCACAAGAAGAGGCGAATACTCATTGTGCTAAAAAAAATCTTCCCCCATGCCTCATACACGCCATTCTTGAGGCCCTGAAGGGCTGAAGTGCTACTGCAAGGTCCATGCAGTGAGTCAAAGGTGGTCTTGACACTGTGTCTCTCAAATACTATCCAGGGAAATGTGGAACAGCAATAATATTAACTACAGTAATGACAACAGCTAGAATTGACTGGGAACGTACCATATGGCACATACTGTTCTGACAGTTTCCCATGTCTTAACATGGTCAGTGCTCTACACTGCCCCATGACGTAGTTAAATTTACTCCAAGCTAGTGCTTCTATGTGGCTAATGGAGGGATGAGGCACAGAGATGCTACGTAACTTGCTCAGTGTCACCCAGCAGTCAGGGAGCCACCGGTCTGGAGGCACTGTGGAAAACTCAGTGTGTTCTGCATTTATTCAGTCAAGGGTAAGATCCAACAGCTATGGCAAAATATGTAGATTAATAGCTACCACATACCACAAATTGATCTTACATCATGGAAATGCACATTAAATAGGAAACTGATTTCTTCAGAAATGTTTCAGATAGAGGCTTGGCAAGACTGGAATCAGGATGTTTTGTAGAATCGATGGTCTGAGAGCCTCCTCAGAACAGCAGACAGCATGTCAGTGAGTCTCCTAACTGGAGGTCTTGGGTTTGTGCATCAGAGAAGGCAGCAACACGTGTCACCTACACATGTTCCCAGTGGAGACAGAGCCTGGCAGGAGGCAAAATAAGACCATTCCTCTGCTCTGGTAGAGCCTAGACAAGTTGTCCATGTCAATCAGAACTCAGGAATTCTGAAAAAAAATTGCAGATTTCATGATCTGCACTCAGGGAACCTCAGTCAGCTACAACAGTGCCCTAGAATCTGTCATTTTCCCCTATGCTTGGAAAACCCTCAGGGACTTTATTAAACCCCTTTAGTAGCAAGACTGTAAGCAAAATAAGGGAAATAACAATCAGAACAGATATGAGAAAAAAAAAGAGATGATCAACAAAACCCAAAGCTGGCTCTTTCAAAAGACCAATACAAATTCATAAACTTCTACTCATATAGACCAAAAAAGGGCAAAATAACTAAAGACAACACTTATCAATATTGGAAGTAAAATAGATTTCAGATCCCACAGAAATTAAAAGGATTCTGTGAATGATTCTACATAACTACATTTGGCAAGTTAGGTGAAAGGAACTAAGTTCAGCCAAAAAGAAATAGATAATCTACTGAAAAACCGAGCTTGTATTTGAAAATTTTGCAGAAAGCTCCATACCCAAGTGGTATTCCTGGCACAAAAGACAAAAGGAAGGAAAAAATGGGTAGGGACAGAGAAAAGGCGACTATATTCTAATACAATCAATTACTCAAGGTAAATTGGGCCAAATCCAAGCAACCTGCTGAAGCCATTGGTTTTTATTTTCTCATTGTCCTCCAGCTTCCCCTTCCTGCCTCCCTCCTTTGTCCCAGTTGCTTTCTCCTTCTTAAGTCCTGCCCTCCATCAAGAGTAGCAATATTATGAGGCACGGTTCCCACATTATAACTGATATTTCCTGGTTGACTGACATTCAGCATGGATGCTATCATCCCAACAGCTAGTATACTCAAGCTCTCTGTCTCTCATCATAGACCAGAAGGTTGCACTCCTAATTTCAGGTATAGCTAGGAGAGAAGGTGCAGGGCACACGTTGGAGCCTTGAGTCCTTCATCTGAAATGCAGATGACCACAAACTGTGGGAGAAACAGAGACAGCAGCACCAGACCCTTTCAATGAGTGCTAAACCCATTGAAACATGCCAAACCCAGAGCATCACAGGACTCCTTGACATTCAGAAGCATGTCAAGTAGACTTCCCTGCCAGGACTGTTGCATTATTGTTCCTTCTGCCTGGAATGCTCTTCCCTTAGGTAAAACCAAGGCCTGCTCCCTCACTTCCTTCACATCTCTCCTTAATTGCCATCTTTCAGACTTTCCCTCATTATCTTGAATAAAATAATATTATACCTCCTGATCATTCCCCTGATCTAGCATTATCTTTCTTCATAGTGCCTGCCACCCTTGATTTACTTACTACCAGGTCTATGAAATGAGAGACTTGGTCCGTTTTGTCCTGTCACAAACTCCTCAAATAGTGCTCTGGTATATGGCAAGTGCTCAGAAAACATTTGCTGAAGGACAGTCGGGAGCCAGCCCCTTTACACACATTGCTAACATACACAGGTGCCCTCCAAGACGGACACTGGCCCCACTGTATTAATTATCATACATACTGAGATTCCAGGAGACGAGTGACACGCTCAACAACACACAGTCGGCATGTCAGCTTCCAGGCTTCGGAATCATATCTGCCAGCTTCCAAATCCTCAGTTCCTGGACAGAGACCTCACAGCCAAGAACGCAAGAGGCTTTATTTCTAAGACAACGACTCCAAACAGCTCAGGTAGATACCGAGAGACACCATAAAACAGGTCACTGACTATCTGCACAGAGAGCTCACAACTCGAGTCTCAGACCCTCAAACACGACAGAGACCAAACACACTGCGACAAAGAGCCTCCAAACAGACCAAGGTCTTCAAGACAGAAACAAATGAGAATTGCACAGATAGATACTTGACCTCATGGAGACTGACTTCTGAACCACTCCGGACACTTAGTAACCTAATACTGAAACCCCTAAGCAGAAAGACAGAACTTTGAGTAACTCAAGAACATCATACAACCTGAAGATAAAGTCCCCAGACAAATGGAAATCCTGCACCCTGTGCACAGACCCCAAGCAGCTGATAGGTTACACCTTAAGACAAACCCCTCCTCAAAGCAGCTCAGAGACATCACAACTTGGGACCCAGAATCAAAAGCTCAGAGATCTCACATTCTGGGGAGCAGACGCCTCAGAAGGATCTCACACCCAGGGACTCAAAGGCCTGAAAGCTCCAAAAATGCACATCCCGGCATACAGGCACACACACCCTAGAGGCTTTGGACCATGGCTCGCAAAATCCACTCAGATCAAATATCCCATCACCCACGATCCTGGCCAATGGCTCAGAGAGATCAAATGTACCTGAAACAGCATCTGTGATGTCATAGGTAGCCATACACAACCCCAAGCTCCCTGACACAGGTACTCTCCAGGGAGAGACACGAAACAAGCGCAAGAGACCTCTCCCTGGTCATGAATTGCATGCATCTGTGCGATTTACCGCGCGTTGCCATACGATCCAGACTGAGTGAGAGCTAAGTAAGACTGAATCAGCGTCACTCTGCACAGCCACTGACTGTACCGAACCTCGCCCTTAACCAAGGCAGCTATTCAACCCCTTCGGGAAAAGCGGTAAAACTCGTAGGAAAATTGCACTCTGAAAAGCCGCGCAAGCGAACGCAGGCGCACTGGTATACACACGCCTCTCGCCCAGAGTTCCAGCTCCGCGACCTCAGTGCCTGTCTAAGACAGGCAGCCAATGGGAACTGAGCAGGAGACGAAGGAGGGCGGGAGTAGCCGGACTTCCGCGTGGACTCGCGCCCCGGAAGAGCTAATTCTGGCAATCTCTCGCTGTGTAGCCAACCCCACCTTGGGTGTGACCATGTAGAAAAGAAGGGGTGGAGTTGGAAAAGAGACAAAGAAACTTGCAGCTTAATATCGGTGTGCACTCGAGTTCAAATGCGGCGGGAAGACGGAGTGGAGCGAATGCCAATGGACCCAGTGGCGCCCTGAGTGCCTCCGCTGGGAACTGTGGTCGATGCCCGACGCGGTGTCAGGGGATCCTCTGTGTTGTCACATGCCCTCTGCCAATGGCACCTTCCAGAGTGGGTGGTCCCACCGCTACACTTCAGTGGTAGATACATCCCAGGACAGAACTGTTTCATCTCGAGCGCCCCTTGGTGGTAAGATTGGGAAACAACAGAAGTACATGCCCTACCATCCCAGGATGACATGCAAAGGGTGGAAAGACAAAGTCAGGATGAAAACCTCACATATTGCCACACTCTTGGACTCAGAAAAAAAGTCTAAATAAACGGAAGAACACTCCTCTGTGGTGGCCACTATTGTAACAGGAAGCTTTCAAAGAATTTTCTCTGTTCTGGGCAGTGGCATTGGTGCTTGTTTGTGCTTTCCTGTTTAATACAGAATAGGTCTCATGGGGAAAGCCAGCCACAGTCCCCCAACTGGCAGGAGAGATAAAGCTTCTGAGAATGGGATCTGAAGGCCCATTCAGGTGTGGGGCCGACTTCTGTCACTGAGTGCTAGTGATATGTGAAAGGACAGCAGGACTTTCCATTCTGTTAGGAAAGGGGTCATCTCCAAGGAGCCCCAAGGACACCATGTAGATGAGATAAAGTCCACAGCCTTGTCATCATCTTGTCATCCCTGAATATGTTCCATAGCAGAATCAACAACCTGTGTATCTGTGCCTCTCTCAACGAGTTTAAATTCATTCATTCATTCATTCATTCTCTCCACAGTATGTGTCAAGCACAACTATGAAGGTTAGGAAGGAGAAAATCAACCTTGCCCTCATGGAATGTACATTCTGTGGCGATCATACAGCCCCAAACTCTAAGTAGTTTTTCAGGTGTTTGTCACTGTGATTAAAATTAAATCAGGATAGTGAAATAGAGAGAGGGGATCATGTCTAGAAAGAGTGGTCAGGGAAGTTCTTTGTAAGATTGTGACAAGATTTGAAAAAAAGCCTAAAGGAGATGCCTATCTGGGAGAAAAGTACCCCAGACAGAGATAATGGCCAGTGGAAAAACTGGGGAGTGGAACTCAGTGTCGTGTGTGTGAAAACAGTGAGGATGACGATGTGACTGTCACAGCGTGATGGAGGGAGAGCCAAGAGATCGGATGAGAGAGGTAATGAGGGGCAGGTCCCATAGGACCTACTGGCCATGGGGAGGACTTTGACTTGAGCCCCAGGAGGGTTCTTACAGGAGAGCCCCCATGCTTCCTTCAGAGTCCCAGATCACACAGTGATTGTTGAGGAAGGCCTGGTTTACCCCCAGGAAAACCACAGACCCTCTGAAGCTGAATGTGCCTTTCCCTGAATCCTCCACTCTTAAGGAGAATCACCCCTACTGCTCCCAGTGAACATCCATGTCAATTGATGATACCCTCAAGAGAGACAGAACAAGGACCCTCGTGGTGTGAGTAAGGTCACATTCAGTCTTGCAAAAACAAAGGGGGACGATCTAACAGGCACGGTGTTGTCAGGGAGAAAGACAAAGCTAGAGCATTAGACAGGAGCAGAGAGACTATTTCTGGAAGGAAAGAGTCCCCACTTAGTTGTGCACCCACCTATGGGCCCTCAGCCCTGCTACTGGATGATGTACCTGTCTCTACAAGAGAAAAGAGGCCCCTCCCCGGGGACTGCATCTAGGAAATCATTCAGTTGCCCATGGCCTGGGCCTCAGTCATGACAAGGACATGTTCCAGTCATGGGGAAGCTCATGCTGTACACAGGGTCCCTCACAACCTGTTCTGTCCAGACTGCCCTCCTGCTGACCTCAGTGCCAATGAATGTTTTAATGGGGGAAAGACAGGGAGGGAATCTCTGCATTTGTGGTGGAGTTGGTGAATGTGAGGTTGCTCCCCACCTGCTTGGAGGCTCACCTCTGTGACTTTCAGCACCACCTCCAAAGGAATGAGAACTTTACATTCCATATATCAGGTAATGAGCTGAGTGTGTGATGGGGAGACACAGAGACATATCCTAACAGTGCATCAGTCACAGGGCCCTTGTGACCCTGTGCAAACATCCCCTTTCCCCACTACCTGGCCAGGGTTGTGCTGAGTCTTCCTGACTCCTCCAAAGAACCCAAGCTTACATCCAGTATCTCCTCTCCTCGTGTGCTGAGACCTTCCATCTGCACTGGGCTTTGGGTTGGGCTCCCATCTGCAAATGGTGCCCTCCTTGTTGTGGTTTGGGCAGATTGAGTGAGTGAATATGTAAACAGTTTGGTCACAGGGTCCCTATCAAGGGTGGTAGTCATGTCAGCAAGTTTCTTTTTATCAGGATTATTACCATGGGCTCCTCTGAACTGCACATCACTTACTCTCACTGAGGATTGGGCCCCAAGCTTTTATCTTTAGGGAGGCATGGTAGAAATAGTAGCAAAGGCGAAATAACAGGTCTACTTCTAAGACCCGTGAGAGTGGGACCCATCCAGCCTTCTTCTCAAGAACACTCTCATT